>CM022774.1:2532394-2586799 GCA_012411365.1 Ameiurus melas
GTTTCTCACTTATCAACAACCTGGGATATGTGCCACATGGTTATGTGGCACATATCTCCCATATTTAACTACAAGATTCAACCTTTTAATGTTTTACTCTTCAGAGATGTTTTTATTATTTAATGCTTCAGGATTTTTTAATGTTTCACATTTTAACATTTAAACATACTTGTTATGATTTTAACCGTTAACCATTATAACCTTTTAGTCTTTTAACCTTTACCTGTTAACTGTTAAAGATTTTAAAATTAATGGCAAAATTAATGAAATATATCGTTTAACTCTTTTACCATGTTTATCTCTGTCAAGACATCAAAGTTCATCCATGAACTTTAACCTTCTAGTCTAAATTTGAACCACATTATTTTGAATAGTAAAGAATAATTCGATGTGATTTTGCAATACTCTAGTAGTTTTGTAAAGTTTGTGTTGTGACACTAATTAGTATTTTCTCTAATTTGATGGTCTACAGATTACACAACACGTACAGGCTGGTCTTTTATGTGTGTATAATATTGACTTTAATCCAAATAGACATTATTTTATAGCCAAATAAAGTTAGTAGTTTTATGAAGTGTCTTTAAGTAGTTTAATGAAGATGTTACCTGTGTGTAGATGAGGGATCTGCTGGAGGTTCTATAAACACATCACTGTTCATGGAGGAACTGCTGGGTCCTGAAGAGTCTGATATCTTTTCCTTGGTGTCACTATTCAACAACATATACGTTTTGTTATTAATAATTTATCTGCCTGTAGATTCTCATTAACGTCAGTCAGTAGACAGTCACTAAACATATTAGTACTAGAGTGGTCTGATATTTTTAGGGTTTTTCTTTTAGGATGAAGGCTGTTCATGTGAAAAGACCACATATTTTTGAACTGCTGCTCATGGAACATCAGGGGGCGCTGTAACACACTTGGAGGAAAGCGCTACTGCATGCATGATTGGCTAGTGTCACTGTGATTGATAGGGGAGAGAGAGTACACCCCATCCACGGACAATCTTCCAGACATGGATGACATCATCGCGATTCGAACTCGTGATGTCTGGATGATGGAGCAAACGCTTTTCTAGTGTAAACTCGAACTTTTTAAACTTGTTTAACTTTAACTTATTTTCCTAGAAATGTTCTATTCTACTTTCAGAGCCTAGGTTATTGGTGTTGATCAATAGAACAGATAATAATGTGTAAAACATTAAGAGCTTTAATTTATTGTCCTTTAAAGCCTCATGATGTTCACTGATGCCTGGGCAGAATCTAAGTTTAACCCCCGCTCTGTGATGTACATAAAGTCTTTATATTTTCAGTAAATATTCATGTCTTAAATAAAATAACTACTTACCTCTTTTTGAACTGCAGAGATCCAGCAGGTTGTTCAGGATTAGCGTGATCCATTTTCACTATTAGTAAAGAAAGGTTATTGGTCATGGACAGACAGATGTGTATGATCAGGACTGATCTCTTTTACTGGTATGTGCCACAGTCCACATTCAAACATACATCAATATAAACAAATATATAAACAGTTACATACATAACCCTCAATACCAAACATTTGTTTGAAGAAGACAGAAATGTAATACTTGTTAATACAGCATTTATAATATTTACAGTATTTATTAATTGCAAGATTTGTAATATTTACTGTTTATAATACAGTATGTAATCTTTATTTAAGGAACACTACAATGAAGTTAACTTCTTATAGACCAAATCAGTGTTAACTCACAGTAACATAAAAACTCACTTCAGTGGAAAATGTCTTTGGTGCTGCATTAGTATAACAGTATTGTCTTAGTTATTAAACTAAACTACTGAGAAAAATATCAGAACACTCTTAGTTATCTATTTATTATAGTTATATATTTATTGTATATACTGGACTCATCATTTGCTGATATTAGCAAACCTGTATCCCAGTGATGCCTGGTGAGTTTTATAGAAAATAGAGAAAGTCATAGTTATTGAAGTATATATTTGTGTGTGTTCTGTTTTATCTGCTTCATCTGCTGGTCTGGACTGTTCATTACACATTACGTTAATTCTCTTCCGAAAACACGTTTCAGAGTAAATATATAGAGTATTTATATAGAGTGTATATAGAGATTATATATGTATTTATATATTTATATACAAGTAAAGACTATTTATATGTATACTTATATTTTTATCTGCTTCATCTGCTGGTCTGGACTGTTATATATATATATATATATATATATATATATATATATATATATATATATATATATATATATATATATATATATATATATATATGAGAGAGAGAGAGAGAGAGAGAGAGAGAGAGAGAGAGAGAGCGAGCGAGAGCGAGAGAGAGAGAGAGTAAAGACTATTTATATGTATACTTATTTGTATACTCGCTGTGTAAATTCTAACGAGACCACGTTGCTGATCACGCATCTGTAAAAACACTAGGATCAAAAATAAACACAAGTAAAATAATATTCCTAAAGACAGTGAGTAACAGAAACCACAAGGTGCAGTGAAAGTGAGTTTTAATTATTCATTTAGGACTGTAGTTTAATTCTGTGGCTTTTGTGCATCCATAAAAAATAATGCATAAATACTACAAAATATTTTTTTATATATATACAGCTCCACGCTGTCTTCATCACGGAGGACTGTCATTAACACAAGACTAAAGCTGGATATAACAGAACCACACAAACATGATCACTGACATAACTGGAACTAAGCATCTCGCTCAAAAGTTAAACACGTAATGTATGTAACATTAAATTTCAGCTCTTTTTCTGGCATGTAGGTGACATATGTCATGTGTGTATGGGGATGTAGGCTTAAAGCCATAATCACTTCCAACTTTAATTCAACAAAGTACTACATAATGATTGTCCCTGAATAAATGACACGATCTGATTCTTGTTTCATTAATGTTTATATAATGCAGTTAATAACTATATACAATAACCTTTAACCCATTTTAGCAGTAAAAAGCGTCACCACAGAGCAAAAGCCATGAAATCCATTTAGAACAGAACCAGTTGTAATGTCCTGCACAGTTTAGTGTTTACTGCTCTAAGGGAAGATGTTTATTAGCTGATTAGTTGAATAAGGTGTGATAAAGCAGGAGAACACTGAAGGACAGGAGGTTTTTCAGGACCAGGGCTGGGAATTTATGACCTAGTGATAGGAGGCTCATAGGTGAAGAACACACGTGTTTTATTTGTTCTTGTTGTACTGAGTGGACTTTGGCATACACTATCTATTCTCCACTTTACTTCCGATAAAAAAAACAAATTCCACGTTTGTAAATTCATTTATATTTTACTGACTATCGGTTAATAAGTTAATGTTTTTATAATTTTGGGGATTTAATATTCCTATTCTCCTTACCAAAATAAAACCTAAAAACTATTTCAGCAGTCGTTGATTTGTGTTGCTTATCAACTTAATTTCAGCTAAAGTTTCGTGTTTTTTTTTTTACATTCGGAAAATCCTCAGCACTCCAACACGGAACTCAGACAAGTTAGAGGTGTTGACGTTAACACACCACGTTATGACTCTATAACTAAACGTGTGCGTGTATAAATCTGGTCTGAGAGATTTCTAATTTAATAGAAACAGTGACAGTTATTCTCGGTTAAAGATTATGAAGTAGTTACACAAGTAAAAAAAAAAAACCCCGCACAAATCTGTATCTTTTGTAGATAAAATGTTAAATGACATGATTAAAATAATTCAATTATTTAACTCAGTAGGTTTTATAATTATTCATAAACTTGCCCTGTACTTTAGCCATTTCTATTGTTGCAGTTATCTAAAACGTTTAAACTTTTTCTTTATTGACTTATTGCGTCCATGTTGTTACCATACTGCACCACTAGATGGAAGTATTAACATGTAACCAAATATCTTTTACACTCACTGAACACTTTATTAGGAACACTAGACTAATACTGGGTAGGGCCTCCCTTTGCTTTCAAAGCAACCTCAATTCTTCATGGCATTGATTCCACAATGTTGGAAACATTTCTTTGAGATCTATGTTGACATGATTGCAGCACAATCTGCTGGTTTTCTGCTGTTGTTACTAGTTAAGTCTTATTACAGCACAGTGAAAATCTTTTCTGTGCACATCCCAGCTTGCTAGGAAGTTGGGGTCATGATACTGCAGCTGTGGAGCAGAGAGGGTTAAGGGTGGTGCTGGTGGTGCAGTAGCCCAGAGCCGTAACCATTGAGCCTCCACTGCCCATGTACCCAAGGGTTCAATGTGTTGTTCATTTTGAGATACTTTTCTGCTCCCTTTCTGTCAGCTCAACTGGATGTTTTTTCTATATTGCACCATCCTGAGTAAATTCCAGGAGATAAACAGTTAAAGAAAAACTGAAATCAGCCCGCCTGGCAACAACCATCATACCACATACAAAATTACTGAGATCACATTTTTCACCATTCTAATGGTTATTGTGAACATTGAAGCTGCTGGCCTGTATCAGCATGATTTCACAGTGGATATAAAAAGTCTGCACACCGATGATAAAATGGCATCACAGGTTTTTGTGATGAAGAAAAGATTAAAGTAAGGAATAATAGGTCCATTGAATTATTAGAAAAGAATGCACACCCTGAGGTGGTAAGGCAGCCATGACGCAAAGCAGAGTATCCAGCTTGCATAAGTGTGTACTTTAAAAATTAGGAATGTGTTCAGAATCAACCAATCACATCCAAACCCATTTTAAATACTAAGTAGTGTACACCTGCAATCAATTAAAGTGACCGATTAACCACAAATAAAGTACAGCTGTACTGTACTGTACTGTACAGCTTTTCTGTACATCAGCCCAGCATACACAGTACATTCTGATGACGTCACCAGTTAGTAGTGTTTTTGTCACTGTGACATTACTTTATAGCAACGATGTGACCATGTCTTGGACCATGTCAAAGTTCCATCTTTTGATAATCTTGGCTAATGGTCCCGGAACGTCGTGACCACGCCCTCAAAAACGTCACCAACTAGTCCCATTGAGAACGTTGTGAAGACTGGTAGCCTGGTATCCAGATAACTTTCTGTCATTTTATCTTTGTTGAGATGCCATTTGGATATTATTTGGGAATTTTACTGCAAACATTTTACTTCAGTAGCCTAAATGAATTGACGTCTGAACTGTATTATCTTTTGATATTATTTATCATACAGCAATGACAAATATCTGCCAGCAAAAAAGGTTTACAACAATTACCAAACATTTTGCTTAGTAAATGGTGATTATTTATAATATTATATCTTTGTGAATGAAAGTGATTTTTAAATAAAAGCATGAGACTTCTCTTTGAATTTTAAACTGTTAGTGGATTTTTGGAGTACTGCGATGCGCCAGATTTCACCAGTAATCTCAAACAGATGCTGAGGAAAAGATAAGCGCTATAACTATGTCTTTACTCATAATTTATTGTTAATAAAGTTTTGTTAATTTGTGCACGAACGAGAGACTTCTGAGGTGGCCTGAGGTCAAATCTGAGAGATTTTTACTTTTTTGGTAAATTGGACACTTAACACGATAAACTAAACTATTATCACATTTTCTAAACTTCAACACTAGTCCAGTGTTAATTTTACATTATGACTGCCGCTGGTGTTTGATCCATGAAGCTCACATGACCTTGTGCATGTGTCTGAATTCCCAGCTAACAAGATTGGACTGAACCGAACCGGACCATATTCATCACAATGACGTACCAAATGATGTTTCAGCTCGTTTTTTTAAGCAACACGATTATAGTCACCAAAATCAACAAGTCTTATTTCTTTATGGAATGTTGCAGTGTTTATTATAAATGTGTCGCAGCATCAACACCATGGTGACTGATGATGGGACATTTTGAAAATATATATATATATATATATATATATATATATATATATATATATATATATATATATATATATATATATATATATATATATATATATATATATATATATATATATATATATCTATCCCAGGAGGAATAAACGGTTGAAGATGGATGGATGGATGGATGGATGGATATATCCCAGGGAGCATCAGGCACAAGGCGGGGTACACCCTGGACAGGGTGCCAGTCCATCGCAGGGCACAATCACATACACAATCACACACCCATGCATACACTACGGACAATTTAGACACGCCAGTCAGCCTACCTTTGGACTGGGGGAGGAAACCGGATTAACCGGTGAACATGCACACATATGGCCCCGGCGGGAATCTAACCCCGGAACCCCGGACCCTGGAGGTGAGGCGGAGGTGTGAGACGAAAATGCTAACCACTAAGTCACCGTGCGCCGCTACATTTAGTTTTCATTTCTTTATATGAATGAAATATCCATCCATCCATCTTCTACCGCTTATTCCTTCTTCAGGGTCACGGGGAACCTGGAGCCTATCCCAGGAAGCATCGGGCACAAGGCCGGGTACACCCTGGACAGGGTGCCAGTCCATTAAATGAAATATATGTTTATAAGAAATAACACAATGCTGACGGTATAAATTGTTATAAATGTGATTGTTGCTTGATGTAATTTGAGGCACAGCTGTGTCTTATGAGTATATTATGAGATGGGTCGAATAGAAATTCCAAAACAAATACCATTATAATTGCATTGTTTTAACTGCTTCCATCAAAACTAATACAATTTCCATTAAAACATTTGAAGGTGGGAATGAAAGCCAGTCCTATGTGTTTCAAAGTGACCAGATTGGCTTGCTGTCCATGAAGGAATGTCTCGAGAATCGTATATCCACCCCTGACCAAAGGAGTGATGTATGTTAGAAATAAAGGAGTTGAGGCTGACGAATTGTCACCGGAGACAGGTATGCAGGTGCTCATATAGTCTTGAGTTGTGATTGAAAGGATTAAATGTTAACACCCCAGGCCCTGGTCTTTGGGATGTATTCACTATGTTCCAGCAAAGTACTATAAGCTACGACGAATACTATAACCACGATGAATACGGGAATCACAATGTTGTCACAATACGGGAATGTTATTTGGTTCTTTACTGAATTGGGGATCAATAAAGTATCTATCTATCTATCTATCTATCTTTACTGTGACTAACATGGTCCGATCTGGTTACTTCTATAAATGGTAAATGGACTGAATTTATACAGGGCATTTTTAACCTTGGCGGTTCCAAAACGCTCATTCACCCATTCACACACTCACTAAAGGTGGCAGAGCTCCCATGCAACCCTACGATTAGTGGACAACCCGCTCAACCACCACAGCCGCTGGTACAACGTACCAGTTTAGTCTATGGGACGTACTCTCCCAACGTTTAAAAATGTATAGTTTTAACAGATGCATCCAACCGATGCTGTGCATCACAAACAGGTAGTAATTACCATCTCAAATAACAATAATCAATTAGATGATCAACAGGAAATTGCTCATAACTTTGATAATAGATTAATAGCTTTAGTCATTTATCAGGTAAGCATACCAAACATTTGCTGTATATAGCTTCACAAATATTGAAAACTATTAGCTTTTTTCCTTTTCCTGTCAATACAATAAAAATTAAAAATTAAAAGTTTTTCTGGCTGCTTATAGATTCAGGAAGCTATTTGAAGACATTGGTTTAAACACTGGGAATTTGTGATGGACATTTGTCATGAATTATTTTATAGATTAGGTGATTCATTGACAATCACTATAATGGTTAGTTGCAGCCCTTGTGTCAGTCTCCAATAATCTTCCCTCATACTTCCTACATTTAACTGTCTTCACCATCTTCATTATTTACATTTAACCTGGCATTTTCTTGTCTTCTCTGCATTTAAAGAAAGAGAGACACAGAGACATTGTAGTCATATACTGATTGTGGTGTTTGTAGTCACTTCTCAATATACTGCACACGGAAATAGTTTTTTATTGCAGTTTGTGGACTTTAGCATATAATACACCTGACCAAAAAAGTTTGTTAAATTTTAAGTGTGGGAATTCATTTAGATTTCTAATTCCTTCTATAGACCATTTAATGAACTTGTCACTATAGCTTTCTTTAGTATTCCTGCTCTCCTTTCCTAAATAATATAAAACCAACTTTACCGCAGCAGTGTGACATGAGAACCATTTCTTGTTTCCTAAACACACACACGGTCTATAAACACATTTTTCTTGGTCCGAAGTGTTTATTAGAGAGATCACTCACCTTTAGTCAGCAGTTGTTGTTGTGTGGAATAATAAATGTCAGTTTCTTTTTAATCTTCATGTTTTCCAGCTGCTCATTAAAACTGGTGTTGGGGTTTCAGAAAGAGTTTCACTTTTAGAGACAGAGTTCTTTAGAGAATATTTAGAGGCGGTACAGCAACATGGACTTTGACATCTAGACATTTTAACAACCTGGGTGTAGAAGATTACAAGCCGGGAGATCAACACAAATCGGTACATGATGGTGTATGTGTACAAGTTCTCACCGTATGATTTGTTTCTGTAGTTTTAAACCTTCATGCTCTCTTTAATATTCAGCAGCGTTCTGTCCCATTGGTTCACACCATCGCTTTAGAATTTATAGAAACAACAATATTACATTTATTTTTAAATATCCGACATAGGCCTCCCATTTTCTCCGTGTGTGTGTGTGTGTGTGTCTGTGTGTGTGTGTGTGTCTGTGTGTGTGTATACAGGTGAGAGTTTTAATACATTTAGTTTTATTAAACTTTACTACTCCAGAAGGAAAATAACCCAGAACATCATTGTGGTAATTTAAATATGATTTTAAACATGAAATGCTTGTTAGAGAAATTGAGTGGAGGAAATAAATGAAGGAAAATCATTTACAGCATTGGTAAAATATAAATGTGTTATTTTAACCAGAACAGAACATCAGGGTTAGTGTCTAATGTCATATGAGCCTCTCACCACTAGGGGGCAGTCTGTTACCACAAATACATTTCATTTATCTTGGGCACCTGCAAAACAGGGGGGAAATGTTTATTTTTGATTCTGGTGATGAGGTTGTATACAGTTATGCAATGTTTTATATATTATGTAAATTAAAATGAACTTAATGAAACCTACATGTATACAGATAAATTAAAAAAGTGTAAAATGTATTAATTAAAAATCAAATTAAACTTGGTTTTGGTCATGAATTAATGTTCTCTCAGTCGGCCATTTAGCTTTGACATGCCACATATCAACCTGCTTTGCTCTAAATCACATACACACTTCATATATATACCGTCCACTGCCACTTTATTAGGAACACCTGTACACCTGCTCATTCAAGTTATCCAATCAGCCATTCAGCAGCGCAATGAAAAAATAATCCTGGAAATACAGGTCAAGAGCTTCAGTTAATGTTCACATCAAACATCAGAATGAGGAAAAGTGTGATCTCTGCAACTTAACCTTACAAATTCAGGAGGTTGAAGAAGAAATGAACTTAGCAGTGAATTATATGTTTTTATTTACTGTTCTTCTCCTTGGGTGCGTCTCTAATCAGCACTATCACGTCTCAGTAATACAGATCAGTGTAACTGCTAAACTCCACGTATCAGCACAGCACGAGGGTTTATGTTTCTAAAATAGTGGACTTGTTAAGGGGAAGAACTCAGAGCCAACAACGTAGAAACATTACTTCCATGATATAAGAGATTTCAGAGTGCAGTATACCTGGGTAATATATCATTATATCGTTCATCATACTTTCACACTGTACCATAACACTGCCACACCCTCTGTATGGATAATGGACAGTGTGTTTCTGCTCCCCTTCCTCTCTCTTCATGTCTCTCGCTCACAGAGGAGGGGAAGAAGAAGAAACCGGTGCGTTTGGCCATTCAGAGGAGTGTAGAGACGGGCTTGGCCATTGAGATGAAGAGCAGAATGACACGACAGCTGAGCAGAGAGACGGCTCATATCAGATGCGTTTACACACACTTCTGCTCCTTTGCAGTATTAAACTATAACAGTATTAAACTAACAGTATTTTGTCCCTCTGATTTGTCCAGTCTTATTTTCACCGGTGTAAAAATCTCAGTCAGTTCAGAGTTCTTTGACAGTCTAGGCCCCGCCCAACTTGCTGGGAGACAGACACTGACCACGCCCCCAATGGGTGAGTGACGATGCTACTTGCTTGCATGTTTATTGAAAGCTTAAATAAATAATAGGGATGCACCGAAATGCCATTGGATAAATTAAATAGTCAAAGTGTGCTTTTTACCATTTTGTCTTGCTTTTCAAAGAAAACAATCAATTACAAAAACTACAATTTCAAAATATTTATTTAACACTGAACATGTTTTACATTCCAGCAGGCACAGGCTACCAACAAGGCACAATTATTTATTTAAATATAACTTTAAATAAATAAATGAGTAAAATAAAAATATTGGGATGTGGTCATCTTTGAGCCCCTTGAAGAGCCGATGTTAGGTCTATAACTGACTGCTGAAAGAATGGAACACTCTGTAGCTTACAACTAAAAAGTGCATTGACAAGAGTGCAGGAAAAGGTTCTATTGGGTTCTATACGGCGGATTATATTGGGGATATTTACCGCTCGCGCCCCTGTACACCTCACAGAGTATTATAGTAGATATAGTACAGATATATAGATACATTGTTCATGTTCTGTTCCTTGATACATTTTGTTAGTTTCAACTATAGATTAGTTCATTTAGTCCCTTTGCCTGTCTTGACTACGTTTTTTGGATGACGATGTGGATTTGTCTGCCTGTCCTTAAATAAATGTCTTTACCTGCTTCTGTACTCTACTCCCTTACGTCTCGCGACGGGACAGAATTCTCCGGAACAGAGACAAAACAGTGAACATCCGAAGAGCACGTAGCTCGTGCACGCGCGCCCCCTCATCGAGGTCGTGACATTCACGTGTCCCACTCTGGTTCTAGACTATTTGTTATCTTCATCAAACATGCCACTGTTCGGTCAAATTTATTCGGCATTTTCACTTATTGAGAGTTGAGAGAGCAGGTGAGAGTCACCAAGTCTCGTCCTCATGCGGTTCTTGTTAATGTTCATAACTGAGAATGTCTTCTCGCACAAGTATGTCGAGCCAAACAAGCTCAGCATTTTCTTAGCAAATGTTAGAATCTCTTGGAACCTGCCTTTATCCAGCTGGCGGTAAAAGTTGACAAGAGGGAGCTGTTGGTGCCGACTGTGACATTCGGCGTCACACTGCAGCTCAATGAGCTCCAGCTGCAGGTGGTTTGGAGCGTCATTAGGGTCCACGGAGAAAGGCGAGGAAAAAAAGCGTGATCTCCTTTTCAATAGCTTTAAAATCCCGAAAGCGCCATTGAAACTCCTCAGCCAGAGATGAGATGTCTGATACATACCTCCTCATTTGTCCACCGATATTGTTCTGTGGAAAACTGGTCATTATTTCCTGCATTGATGGGAAATGTGTTATATTGGGCTGTTTCTCTGACAGATGCCTTTGGAAAAGTAGCAGTTTGGTCCCAAAGGCTTTGATGTGTGAATACAGTTGGCTTACCACTGCATTTAGCCACTGAAGGCTCGTGTTCAGCACGTTCAGATGTCGTGTTATGTCAACTAAAAATCCAAAATCAGCCAAACAGGATCAGATAGTTCTGGCATTGGTTGTCCCTTTTTTGCCAAGAATTGTCCGATTTCCTCCCTAAGAGACTAAAAGCGCTGCAGTGCAGACCCCCGACTGAGCCATCTTACATCATTGTGATACACAACATCTCTGTATTCCACCTGGATGTCGAGTGGAAACTGTTGAAACTGACTGTGGCACAGGGCATAGGAGCGAATGTGATTAATAGTCTTTATCACCGGTTTCATGACGTCATCATATTTCAGATGTTTGGCACAGAGAACTTGTTGGTGAATAATACAGTGGAGTTTTATAGCTTTTCCTCCTTCTTCGCTGACTTTGTTACAGATTAGGGTTGATAATCCACTTCGCTCGCCAGCCATGGCAGGTGCGCCATCTGTAGTAATCCCAGTAAGTTTATTCCATGGTAGTTTCAAGTCATCTACCGCGGAACAAAGAGAAACAAATAAATCTGTTCCTCTTGTTTGGTCCTTAAGGCTCTGGAGATCAAGTAACTCTTCACTCATGATCATTTCACTGTCCACTCCTCTCAAAAAAATCAGCAACTCAGCGGTGTCAGATGCATCCGTGCTTTCGTCGCATGCTAACGAAAAAAAAGTCAAACTCCACTCCTTTTGCCTCCAACTGTCTCTTAATATCAGATGAAATGTCTTCAATTCTCCGTACCACAGTTTTACGAGTTAGGCAAACATTGGCAAACTCTTTCTTCTTCTCAGGACAAATTTTCTCCACCATTTTCACGCCTTTAATAAATTCCCCCTCAGTAAAAGGTGTGCAGTGCTTGGCAATCAGCGTTGCCACCTCGTAGCTCGCCTTTGTGGCATTTTCATTTGACTCACGGGCTCTTGTGAAAAAGTGCTGCTGTGCCGTTAAAAAAGCTTCCAGTTGCTTCCATTTTTGTTTGCGTTCATTCCCAGCTAGCTCTTCGTAGTGAGCATGTTTCGTCTGGTAGTGCCTCTTGATATTGAATTCTTTGAAAACAGTTGTTTTGTATTTCAGTGAAAAAATACTCTAATTTCCACTTGTCCTGGAAGCGACGGCCCTCGCTGTCAACTTTTCTTTTTTTAGTTACAGTCGCCATTTTAAAAATTAACTAAAGGGTCACACAAGGGTCACGTAGCGAGAGTGCGGTCACGTGTCTACTGCATCTTCTGGCGAAATACAAAACAGAGTTTTTGTACACGTGTATTTTATACTGTGGTTAACAGTGTTGGCGGGCCACATATTATTGATTTTGTGACAGAGGCTGCGGGCCGGTGGAAATTTGAACACGGGCCGCACTTTGGACACCTCCTACACTGATTCCGATGAAACAGAAGATATGACTACATGACCGCGATCTTATACTGAGATCAAAACAATACTTTTTTTCCAATCGTTTTTCCTCATTTCTGACATAGATGACATAAGTAAGTTTTATTTATAAAGCACATTCACAACAACAATAGTTGCCCAAAGTGCTGTGCAAAGATTAGAATAAAATTATAAAATATCAAAGACTGAAACAAAAGACTGAAAATACGGACAGGGAGCAATAGATAATAGATAATAATGTTAAGAGATGAAATAGTATAAACCGAATAGCTTCAGTTAATGTTGACATCAACCATCAGAATGAGGAGAAAGTGTGATCTCTGCCACCGTGACATGGATGTTGGTACCAGATGGGCCAGTTTGAGTATTTCAGAAACTTCTGATCTCCTGGGATTTTCACACACAACAGTCTCTAGAGTTTATACAGAATGGTGTTGAAAAACAAACAAAATCCTTGAGGTGTTTTTTACAACAGCACAAGACCACTTAAAAAATCTGAAAACTCCGGTTAACTCTCCAGACTCGTGCTTTCCACCAAAGCTGATGAATGTTTATAACAAATGAACAGTCACAGCAATTAGATATCTTCAGAATGTTACAAAAACGAAACAAAGCAGTGTTTACAGGAAAGAGAACAGAGCAGCAATAGCATGTTGAGGAAATAGTCACGGCTTCAGCCATGGTGATTTTAGAGTCTTCCAACCAGATGATGTAATAGAGTGGTGGGGTGGTGGAAGACATGGGCTGGAGTGTAGACCAGAGCAACTAGAACCTTAACCAGAACCTGAGTTCTGCCATGATGTCTGGATTCTGTAGGGTATAACAGTGGAATTGTGTAATAATAAAAATAAAGAATTGATCTTCAGTAAGTGTTTATTCCTGATAGTAGTGCTGCAACACCACTCTGTAAAGTCCTATGATGATGAAGAATCACACCAAGCAAGCACAGGTTCTTTAGATCTTAGACACACTGTCTGTGCTTACACTTTGTGTAAATGTGTTAGATTTAATTCAGATTATTTCTCAGTGTGAGAGAAAAATGTTCAGGAAATGCCGCTGTGAGTCGAGCACATTTCATTAAAAATATCTTCTCTGGAATCTGCATCAGATGAAAATTCTTCATAACCTGAAATTAAACAAAAACAAGTTTAATATTTAAGCTGTCAGGTTGAACATGAACATTAAACATCAAAGTAAAGTTTAAGTGCAAAGTTTAAAACAATACCCAGTAACTCACTGAATATGAACCTGTTTATAATCAATAGCTCTTTATAAAAACAGGACCAGGTTACTTAAACTTTTTCTTTACTAAACAAAACACATCAAACAATGTTAATGAGTCTAAATATTTATACATTTTATTTCTCTACATGTTTATCTGAAATACTTGTAAATCACCTCAAGTTCTGTAGTTTAAGACTGAAGAGCTGCTTCTTTAATGAGTCTCTGAGTGTATTCCCAGACAGATCCAGTTCTCTCAGGTGTGAGGGGTTTGATCTCAGAGCTGAAGTCACAGCAGCACAGCCTTCATCTGAGACATCACAATAACACAACCTGCAGAGAGACAATGACACACTCTTCACTCTCTCAGTTTACACAAACATTTACACACAACTTTACTAAAATATTGATAAATGAGACCCTGTGTGTGTGTGTGTGTGTGTGTAATTTAATTTAATCAATTCAACAAGAACAATCAGGGCTGAGTTTCCATTGTGAAGTTAAGATCATTGTAACTGGGAGAGAGAGTGTTCAAAGTGATGCTCGCTCTACCATTAAAAGATGATATCTGTGCTGTGATGCTTTTGGGAAACTCGGCCCTGATCTGCTTATACTACTACAAACACTGAATACATAAATACTGTGATCAGATCAGGAAAAAACATCAATGTGGACTGAAATGAAATGATTTTCCTCCTCAGGATATTTGATGCTGAACCTAAAACCTCTGCTTCAGTCTCACTATTAGAGAATGTGTCTTACTGAGGAGCAGGTCATGTGACTCTCAGAGAGATGATCTTACCTCAGTGTCTCCAGTTTACAGTGAGGATTCTCCAGTACAACAGAGAGACACTTCACTTCTGAGTATCTGAGTTCATTCTTAGACAGATCCAGTTCTCTCAGGTGTGAGGGGTTTGATCTCAGAGCTGAAGTCAGAGCAGCACAGCCTTCATCTGTGATATCACAATAACACAACCTGCAGAGAGACAATGACACACTCTTCACTCTCTCAGTTCAGGACACACAGATCACAGAACTTTTTTCATCAAAGAGTCACTGCAGTATTTAATCACTATGAAATACAGAACCTTAGTCATTAATTATATGAGAGGTATAACTAAAGAACAAATTCTATTTATTGTGTAAGGGGATGTGTGTGTGTTAGTCTATGTATTTCTATCTTCAGAGGGACCAAATGTAGTCATATTTTGAGGAACATATGTCAGTTTTTACCTTCACCCTCCAGAATTTCATGTTTCAACATACAGTTCATCTTCATTATGGTACTGTATACAGTTTGGGGTATTTTTATTAATTTTTTTTTTACGAACGCTTTAAGTGCAGTTAATTATTAGACATGCTGTACTTGCAAATAGACGACTGCTTGAAGCCGTGGGGTGCGTCTCAAATCGCATACTTACCTACTGTATAGTAGCCAAGATACATGTATTTTTCCCCACTGCAGGACTATAGTAGGAAAGTGTGCAGTTTTTGACACAGCGGAACTCTCTTGTTTGCTGTAAAATGTAAAACTGCCGTGTGTGATCGTGTCCTGTTGCAAAATGCGGTGAAAACGCTCACACGAAGTTCATAATGTGATTAAGGTGTTTACATGTCTGTAATGCACGTCCATAGTAGGATTAAAACAGGAGTACTCCACCTGTCTTAATTCGATTATTGCTTAATTAGATTATGACCTTAAGCAAGAAAGTTCGGCTGCGACCCAAACCGCATACTTTTCTACAATAGGTCTGTAGTGGGGAAAAATACATGTATCTCGGCTACTATATAGATGGTAACTACGTGATTTGGTAACACACCCACAGCTTCAAGCAGTTGTCTATATGACTTCAAGCAATTGTGTATTAGCATGACAAATAATTAACTGCACTTAACGCGTTTTTAAAAAAAACATTATAAAAACACCCAAAACTGTACACGGTCCCATAACAAAGACGAACTGTATGTTGATACGTAAAATTCTGGAGGGACGTCGGACGGCGTGGCACGGTGACATAATGATGTGCTGTTAATCTAATTATGTTCTAAAACATGTAAAACGGGAACATGACAGGAGTATTCTAAAAGTGACTCATGTAAACACCTTAATCACATTATTATCTTAATCAGAGTAAGGACAATAATTAGATTACTGCTGTCCATGTAAACGTAGTCAATGTTGCTCATGAAAAGATGTTTGTTTTGTGTCATGTACAGTCCAAAATTATGTAGCAAATGCTAAATATGTCTTACTGAGGAGCAAGAATCTGGGCTCAGCCCCGGATGATTAACAGTCCAACTAACAGCCCTGAACTGGTCATGTGACTCTCAGAGAGATGATCTTACCTCAGTGTCTCCAGTTTACAGTGAGGATTCTCCAGTACAGCAGAGAGACGCTTTACTCCTGAGTCTGTGAGTTTATTCTTAGACAGATCCAGTTTTCTCAGGTGTGAGGGGTTTGATCTCAGAGCTGAAGTCAGAGCAGCACAGCCTTCATCTGAGATATCACAATAACGCAACCTGCAGAGAGACAATGACACACTCTTCACTCTCTCAGTTTACACAAACATTTACACACAACTTTACTAAAATATTGATAAATGAGACCCTGTGTGTGTGTGTGTGTGTGTGTGTGTGTGTGTGTGTGTGTGTAATTTAATTTAATCAATTCAACAAGAACAATCAGGGCTGAGTTTCCATTGTGAAGTTAAGATCATTGTAACTGGGAGAGAGAGTGTTCAAAGTGATGCTCGCTCTACCATTAAAAGATGATATTTGTGCTGTGATGCTTTTCACTCTCTCAGTTCAGGGCACACAGAATCATCAACTTTATCAGCACAGTCACTACAGCCTTAAATCACTGTGTATTACTGTGAATCATATTTATGAAATTTTAAACAGTATAATTAAATTGAAATGGTGGTGTTAAAAACAGGTTGTATTGTTTATTATTTTAGTGTGAAAAGGTCTGAAAAGTTGCATTCATGATTCACAGAACAGAACTTCTCAAACCACAATGAAGTGAAAATGACAAAACAACTGTAACCTATTCCTGAGCTTACAACTGTAACCTATTCCTGAGCTTTTCATCACCAAACTTCTGAAATTATTTCTCTTATTAATGAGGGCGGCTGTGGCACAGGTGGTAGAGCGGGTTGTCCACTAATCGTAGGGTTGGCGGTTCGGCCTCCATGTGACTCCAGGTGACTCCACATGCCGAAGTGCCCTTGGGCAAGACACTGAACCCCAAGTTGTGAGTGTGTGTGAGAATGGGTGAATGAGACACTATGTAATGTAAAGTGCTTTGGATAAAAGCGCTATATAAGTGCGCCATTAAATGAGGGATTATGTTACTTCTTAAATATCTACATATGACAACAAGTGTGTGAGTGTGAGATAAGATCATTAGACACCAGTCTGGAATTAATTAGTGTTAGCTGTGATGCTTTTGGGAAACTCGGTAGCCTGATCTGCTTATACTACTACAAACACTGAATACATAAATACTGTGATCAGATCAGGAAAAAACATCAATGTGGACTTAAATGAAGTGATTTTTCTCCTCAGGATATTTGATGCTGAACCTAAAACCTCTGCTTCAGTCTCACTATTAGAGAATGTGTCTTACTGAGGAGCAGGTACAGGGGTGTAACCTGGCCTGGGCATTGGGTGCTATTGTGGTAACTTGTATAATAAACAGGACCACAACGGAGGTTGTACCGAGTGGTAGCTTTTATATGAAATATAATAACATGAATGCTGTAGCATAAGAACACTAGGAACACAACACGTGCTTCTCGTAGGCGACTTCCCTAGCACACCTTTTCTCCACGAAGGTAGTGCAAAACTACTATCTAAAAACATAGACTCCACCTAGTGGTAAGAAATGTAATTACTATTTGGTGAGTATACAACACTCCTCCCCTACTAAATTCCAAAATTCTCCCAATACAAATAAACTGGAAAATTTAAACTGATGTGTTGTCATTTCTTTCTTACACATTGACTCATTATACTTCTTCAAAACACAAATCATATTATTTGGCATACTCTTATAATCTAGCATATGCACATTCCACTGAACACATTCAGATTAATTAAACATTCAGTCTATCTGGAGGCTTCCGCCACGCCTGTGACTCTGCGAACTATCTCCGGTGCTGTTGCTGGCACAGCTGAGGTAGGTGTTTTGGGTGGATCTGGTATAAGAGTCACAAGAGGGGCCTGTGTGTCTGTGATCACTTGTCCATCCTCTTCCGGGGGCACAGACATTCCTTCAAGTGACTTTTCCTCTGGTGAAGCTTCCCAGTAGTCTGACTCACCAAGGGGAACTCTGAGGTGCTACTGACCTCTGGGTCTGTATCATGACGCCAGGCGCACGTGATCCTGATGTTCGGGAACATTCGTCCATCAGTCAGTTCTACGACGAGAGAGGGCCTCTTTGTGTCAAGATAACCCCGGGCAGCCATTGCTGATTAGAGTTATTGCTGAAATTCTTAACGTAGACATTGTCACCTGGTTTCAGCTGTCTCTGTCGTGCATGTTGATCGTGACCTTCCTTCTGTCTTTCCTGCTTTCTCAGCACCCTAGCCTTAGTGTCTGGGCGCAGCAGGTCCAACTTTGACTTAGGCCTACGTCCCATCAACATCTGCAGTAGTGGTTTGCGGTGTAAGGCAATATTTAAACAGGAACCGTGAAAGTCTGGTACTGAGAGAGTCACCTTTCATCCTTCTTAGACCCTCCTTCACTGTCTGGACAGCTCTCTCTGCCAATCCATTCGAGGCTGGGTGGAAAGGAGCTGTACGAATGTGTCGGATGCCATTCTGTTCCATAAACTCACCAAACAGCTCACTGGTAAACGTCGGACCATTATCTGTGACTACTGCATCTGGCAACCCGTGGATTGCGAACATTTGTCTGAGCTTGTCTATGGTTAAGGGGGCTGTTAGGTTGCTCATGATGTGAGCGTCTATCCACTTGGAGTGCGCATCCACTATTATGAGGAACATCTGCCCCATGAATGGACCAGCAAAGTCCAGATGTAGCCTTGACCAGGGGTGGTCTGGCCACTCCCATGGCTGCAAAGGGGCTGGTGGCGACATGTGTTGATTTGCCTGACATTGTGTACATGCCTTTACCTTGTTCTCCAGGTCTAAATCCATTCTTGGCCAACAGACGTAAGATCTCGCCAAGCTCTTCATTCGTGACACTCCTGGATGGGTCTCATGTAATTCTTCCACGATGTGTGAGCGTCCTGGGGGAGGTACAACTACCCTCGAACCCCAGAATATGCAGCCATCCTGCAGGCTGAGTTCTGTCTTGCGTTTGGCATATGGTTTCAGTTACTCACTGACAACCACACTGGGCCAGCCCTGCAACAGGTAAGTCTTTACTTTGGACAGCACTGGGTCTCTCTCTGTCCACTGCTTGACCTGGGCTGCCTTAACAGGTGTCTCTGACAATTTCTCTAATGAAAAAACAGTCTCTGGAGGTACGCATGTTGAGACAGGCGCCTCCGGCAATGGCAGGCGACTCAACGCATCAGTGTTTGCGTTGTCTTTTCCAGCTCTGTATACTATTGCGTACTGGTAGGCTGACAATATTAGTGCCCACCGTTGGATTCTGGCTGACGCTAGCGGCGGAATGCAGCGTTTTTCACTGAACAGACTCAGCAGTGGTTTATGGTCAGTGTGGATTTTGAAAACACGTCCATATAAATACTGATGAAAACGCTTTACTGCAAAAACAATAGCAAGACCTTCTTTTTCCAACTGTGAATAACCTTTCTCTGCCGCCGTCAGCGTCCATGAGGTGAATCCAACAGGTTTCTCTGAGCCGTCTTCCATAACATGCGAGAGGACCGCCCCCACCCCATAAGGCGACGCGTCACATGAGAGAACAATGTCTTTATCGGGATCATAGTGAACTAACAGTTTTGCTGAATGAAGGAGCTCTTTCACCTCCCTAAACGCTTTCTCCTGCCCCGCACCCCACTGCCACTTTGTGTCATTGTGCAGCAGCTTGTGCAGAGGTGCCAACACTTTGGATAGATCCTGCAGGAACTTCCCATAGTAATTCACCATGCCTAGAAACGAGCGGAGTTCGGTGACGTTCTTTGGGCTTGGGGCGTCCTTGATAGCCCTCACTTTGTCCTCTACTGGGCGAAGACCCTCTGCTGTGATGGTATGTCCCAGATACGTCACACTTGGTGCCATAAACACACACTTTCCACGTTTCAGACGCAGCCCTGCATCTGAGAGTCTCTTTAGTACTTGCTCTAGGTTTTCAATGTGCCTATCCTCAGTAGCCCCCGTTATTAAAATGTCGTCTAAATATGCGGCTACATGAGGAATCCCTTTGCAATATAGTGTCCATTGTCCTTTGAAAAATAGCGGGACTGGGACTACTCCAAACACTAGGCGATTGTACTTGAATAATCCTTTGTGTGTGTTTATTGTGACAAATTCTTTTGATTTCTCATCAAGAAGTAGCTGCTGGTAAGCGTGGCTCATATCAAGCTTTGAGAACAGTTTACCTCCAGCCAGTGTTGCGAACAGGTCATCCACCTGTGGCAACGGGTACTCCTCCAGCTTTGAGACTTGATTCACCGTAACTTTATAGTCACCACAGATCCTTACGGTTCCATCAGGCTTCAACACGGGAACTATAGGTGCTGCCCACCTAGAAAACTGGACAGGCTCAATGATGCCCAGCGCCGTGTTGCGTCTTCAGCTCCTCCTCCACTTTGCTTTTCATTGCATAGGGCACCACTCTGGGCTTGAAAAACGTGGCGCTGCATCAGGATCTACATGGAGCTTCACAGTGACTCCCTTTAGTGTGCCCAGTTCGTCTCTGAACACATCACTGTATCGGTACAGAATGTCCTCTGTTGTGTGCGCATACTTGATCTCATGCCAATTTAGCTTAATTTTGCGTAGCCAGTCAAGGCCCAAAAGACTAGGCCCACTACCTTTAGCTATGACTAGTCTGCCTTCAGCCCTCTGACTTCCCACTGAAATGTTCACCTGTAACACCCCCAAATGAGGTATGGCCTGACCCGTGTATGTCCTTAGTTTGAGATTCAAAGGCTTAATAGGAGGAGGCTTATGTCCCCATGTCCTCCTGTAGGTCTCCTCACTGATGACCGATGCTGTAGCCCCAGAATCAACCTCAAACTTAATGTCTTGTCCTTCAACAGTCACTGTCGCATAGTAGGGCATAGGTGGTCCCTCATCCGTATCCACTGTAAACATGTTGAATGCACACGCCCGCCTCTCCGTCATCTTCCTTGGCCGGATGTGTGTGCTTGAGCCCGCCGGGCTTTCCATGTTTCATTCTTAGCCTTATTTTTAGCACTCCTGCACTTTTTAGCTAAGTGTCCTTTTTTCTGCAGGTATGACAAACCGTTTTTTAAATTTACAGTCATTAACATAGTGTGGCCCTCCACACCTAAAACATTCCACTTTCTTTGATGACCTTGTAGCCTCTTTGTTCACGTGGTCCACAGCCACTGACTGTGATCCAGCCTGACCCTTTTGAATGTCTTTTGCATTATTTGCCGCCATTTCCATTCCGAACGATATTTCTAACGCTTTCTTGAAAGTCAGTGGTGGAGTTTCCCCCAGCAAACGGCGCTGTATGGCGTCATTAGCAATGCCGCATACTAATCTGTCACGGAGCATGTCATCTAAGACGTCCTTAAAATCACAATGTTCTGACAGTTGCCGCAATTCTGCAACAAAATTAGCTACCGACTGACCTGACTTCCGGAAATGGCTGTGAAATTTGAAACGTTGGACTATTACTGACGGTTTTGGATTGTGGTGATTCCCGACGAGCTTGATCAGTTCAGTATATTCAATTTCCCCCGGTTTCTTCGGTGTAGCTAAGTTCCTTATCAGCTTATAAGTCCTAGGCCCCACACACACTCAGGAGAATGGCGCGCTTTAGCCTCCTCCGCAATTCCATTTGCAGCGAAAAAGTGTCCCAACCTTTCCTCATACTCTGTCCAGTCCTCGTCTCCTTCCACAAATTCACCGATAGTCCCAAACGTAGCCATTTGAATGCTGTGCTCTTCTCCTTGTCCTTGTCGCTCCTCTACAGCCACTGGCGCTCTGATTCTCTCTTCACCGTGCTCCTCTGCACTGCTCGAGCTTCCACTTATGAAGATAGCCGCAAGTTTTCTCTAGCTAGCACTCCGTTTAGCTAACACTGAAAACAAAACGCGATAGGAAAAAAAACAACAATTCCAGTTCACCTCGTCGCCAAAAATATGTGGTAACTTGTATAATAAACAGGACCACAACGGAGGTTGTACCGAGTGGTAGCTTTTATATGAAATATAATAACATGAATGCTGTAGCATAAGAACACTAGGAACACAACACGTGCTTCTCGTAGGCGACTTCCCTAGCACACCTTTTCTCCACGAAGGTAGTGCAAAACTACTATCTAAAAACATAGACTCCACCTCTTGGTAAGAAATGTAATTACTATTTTGTAAGTATACAACAGCTATAGCTCGAGATATTTTTTCTTTAGCCTGAATAATTCTCCACTTGAAGTGGTTTGTCACTACGTAACTGAACGTCAAAAGCAGTAAAAGCAGACATCTGTAATTTTATATCTTCAGTGAACGGAGGCGAGATCAATCAGACAGGCTTTACAGGAAAATACCTGGAAGCACTCGTGTCTTATTGGCTGACAGCTCTCAATTCTGTCAGTGTGAGAAAAAAATGGATATACAGGTGCTGGTGATTTAATTAGTATATCATCAAAAAGTTGATTTATTTCAATAATTACATTCAAAAAGTGAAACTAGTATAATGTATACATTCATTACACACAGACTGATATATTTCAAGTGTTCATTACTTTTAATTTTGATGATTATAACTGACAAATAATGAAAACCCCAAAATCAGTATCTCAGAAAATTAGAATATTGTGAAAAGATTCAATATTGAAGACACCTGGTGCCACACTCTAATCAGCTAATTAACTCAAAACACCTGCAAAGGCCTTTAAACGGTCTCTCAGTCTAGTTCTGTGGGCTACACAATCACGGGGAAGACTGCTGACTTGACATCTGTCCAAAAGACGACCATTGACTGAATTATTGGAATTACTGAAATAAATAAACTTTTTGATGATATTCTAATTATGTGACCAGCACCTGTATGCCTTTTTTTTAAGCCAGGAAAGGGGTTGAACCTGAAACAATAACATCCTCTGACGATGAGCAGGAAAACAAGGTGTGTAAATGTCTATATGAGTTCCAGTTTACGTGAACATGATATGAGTTGAGCATAAAGAAAGATAATGTACTTGAATGGCACTGTAACAGCTAAACTCATTCAGTGATGGCTTAGTTGTACCTCCCCTTGGCTAGCCACACCAAAGTAGCCTAGTTAGAAAAGTTTGATATTTTATCGGTCTGATAATCCTACAAACAGTGACAACACCCGAGGCAAATTTTATGATAAATCCAACTTTTTATAACTGGGTCATACATTACCTCAACGTCCATCAAACAAAATTAGTCTACTAGCTGAGCTGGAAAAACTGCATGGAGAAGAATCTTGGCTCAGCGACAGATGATTAACAGCCCTGAGCAGGTCATGTAACTCTCAGAGAGATGATCTTACCTCAGTGTCTCCAGTTTACAGTGAGGATTCTCCAGTACAGCAGAGAGACACTTCACTCCTGAGTCTGTGAGTTTATTCCCAGACAGATCCAGTTCTCTCAGGTGTGAGGGGTTTGATCTCAGAGCTGAAGTCAGAGCTGCACAACCTTCATCTGAGATATCACAATAACACAACCTGCAGAGAGACAATGACACACACTTCACTCTCTCAGAACATTTTCATCAAAGAGTCACTGCAGTCTTTAATCACTATGAAATACAGAATCTTAGTCATTAATTATATGAGAGGTATAACTAAAGAACAAATTCTATTTATTGTGTAAGGGGATGTGTGTGTGTGTGTTAGTCTATGTATTTCTATCTTCAGAGGGACCAAATGTAGTCATATTTTGAGGAACATATGTCAGTTTTTACCTTCAGGACATTTAGCTGGTCCCAGTGAGGATTTATTTTCAAAGAGTCTTCTCATATTTACTCGAATCTCTTCAAATTGGTCAGAATAATGTCGAGACATGGCTGATGTCAAATTGCAGAATGATTCTTGATATATTAAATAATGTTGCTGTGGTAATGCATCAAACTTTAATGCTCTTTTATTTGTATATTTGTGTATTGTACTCTAACACTCACTTCACAACATTGATTTCATACATTCACAGGTTGATGATGGCACTGTAGTGCTTGGGCCCGTCATCTCTGCTTGCAGCAATGTTATTTTCTTATAACACATATCAATTTGGTTTCCTGTGCAGTGTGCACTTAAAGGAATATTCCTGGTTCAATACAAGTTTAGCACAAGCAACAGCATTTGTTGTATAATGTTGATTACCACAAAAATTATTTTAACACATTAAAAAAGCAGAACAGTGTACCTACAATGCAAGTTCATGTTCATGTTCATGGAACTTCCATTGTTCTATCAATGTCAAAATACTCATGTTTCTATAGCCACATAACATAAACTAAATTTTTTTAAAAAAACACCTTTGCTGCCATTTTGACTTTGCTGCTGAAGATACAATGTCAACAAACCCTAAAACAACCTTAAAACTCAAACAAATGATATTTAAGAATAGTACATAAAATTTTAATAACTCCAACTTGTAACCTTGCTATTTATTTTAATAAAAGGAGGGATGAGTTTAACTAATATTTTGTAGTAATAAACATTATGGAACAATTGCTGTTGATTAAGAATAACTCGCCTTGAAAAACAGCTTTCCTACTATGTCAACACGGCCACTGGGGGCCGCTGTGGCGCAGTTGAGTCGGGCATGAGCAAGCGCGGTGAGGCTGCGCGTGGCCGCGGATTCTCAGCAGGTGTCGGCGGTTAGGCTGATCACCTGCTCTATTTATAGACCTGTGATTCCCGAGCGCGTTGCTCGTGATTATATATGTCTACATGTTTATAGGGTCACGTGTAGATATCTGTGGATACGTGAATACGTGTTTCAGTTGTAGTTTAATACGGAAGTACTTTGAGTTAACGTTATGCTTTGCGTTCTGTGCTTTGAATGAAGAGTGTGCCCTGTATCTTCAAAGCGTGTAAATAAAGCAGAGCTCTGCGCCTACGCCCGTGTCCAGTCTGCCTCCGTCTACACCATGGTCACTTATCGTAACAGAAAGTCACGAGCCTAAAAAGGGGCGTAGCAGGTCATGGGGAGAAGAGTGAAGCGCATCACCGGATCCGCTGCGGATGAGCAGCGCGGAAACCGCACGCGGAGGTCCACGCCAGGTGTCCCCGCCCTGGACTCCATGCAGTTTGTGCAACGGACTTTCGCGGAGCTTCCGGACCGATTCTATGGATGTTTCGGTGGTCCGGAGCTCTTCATAAGGGACTGTCAAAGCTATTTCTCCAGCCTGAGCGAACCGAAACCGACTGAGGGACAGTTTATTCGGTTCATCACCTCTCGCTTTTGCGATCCGCCTCGCGCATGGGCACAGCGAGTCGCGGCAACGAGACCCGGCGTGCTGGAGAATATCCGACAGTTCATGGAGCTTTTCTTTGAGGAATTTGGAGAGTGTGGAACAAGATATGACCTGGATAAAGTGCTCGGGGATGTGATTTGGCCAACTGATGCTGGACCTCTTTTCCAGAAGCACTACGCGCATGTGAGACAACAAAGGGAGGTAAACACTCACACCACAGCACAGCCGGCTGAGTCTCAATACCCTATCACCTCTCCGAACCCTATCACATCTGCAGTCCTCATCAAGTCTCCCTTCCTCGTCACGTCTCCAGTCCCTGCCATATCTCCAGCTCGCGCAAAGACTCGGGTCACAGCCACGCCTCCGAGTCCAGTCACTGCCACGCCAGGGAAAAAGGATGCTGGAAAGCAGAGAAAGGAAAGGACTGATAAAATGAGCGAGAACAGCTCTCCAGCTAGAACTGGAGAATTTGCGCCACCTCCTGACTGAAGCCGAAACACAGCTGCAGACAACAAGTGTTGCTGCATGAGGAAACACTCCGGAAACGACTTGCCGATTCCCTGCTGTGTCAGCTGGACGATGAACACAAACAGCTGAGGGAGCAACTGAAGGAGGAGAGAGAGAGACGAAAAAGCGTGGAGAAGCGGCTCCACTCTCTACAAGTGATAACGGCCGAAAAGGATGAAAAGCTGGACCAAGCGTGTAAGATGGAGGCGGAGCTCAAGGATGAACGAAAATTAAGAGCACAAGCGGAAGCAGCACAGAAAAAGCTGGAGATGGAACTTTCTGAGCAAGAAGCACAATTCATCCTCAAGGTAGTTTAGTAGTTCCCACTCACCGAGGCGTAAGGTCCCTTTCCAGAACCTTCACGCATACCGTTCCCCAGTGGTGGAATGCTCTTCCGACCTCAGTCCGGACTGCAGAATCTCTCACTATCTTCAAAAAACAGCTAAAGACCCACCTTTTCCGAGAACACCTAACCAACTCCTAAAAAAAAAAAAAAAAAAAAAAAAAAAACACAGACATTGCACTTACACCTCTACTCTGTACACTTTGCTTCCTCTGGTATTCAATTAATGGATCTTGTATAGTAGCACTACTTGTATTGTTCCCTGCTTGATATATCGCTTTGCTTATTTGTAAGTCGCTTTGGATAAAAGCGTCTGCTAAGTGAATAAATGTAAATGTAAATGTAGGTAGAAGCTCATGCCCAAACACATGGACGGCTAAAACAGGGCGAGACTCAGCTTGGGGACCAGATGCGTGAGATGGAGAAACTCAGAGGGGCGAGAGATGCAGCATTGAGCAGCGCCAATGAGAAAGAACGCACCATCAAAGGTCTGGCAGCCGAAAGGGAACAACTGATGAGGGATCTGCCTGCAGCTGATCACCGTCTGAAGCAGGTACTGCAGGACAGACACCCTACATGAGGAGGTAACCAGAGGTCACTCCCTGATAGCATCCCTCCAAGAAGAGAAACGAGAGCTGCAGGCGTGCATGTCACAACTGACAGACGGTCTTGCAAGTAAACAGAAGGACTTTGAGCTCGTGATGGATCGAGTGGCGAACACAGACACACTCGTGGACAGGTTGAACACGGAGCTAGAGTATGAGCGTCTCATGGATTTACAGCATGCAACGGTACGACAGCAGCTGGAATGGCAGAAGAGAAAACGGAGGGACCGTATACAGCAGTTAAAGAAAGTGGTCAAGCCAAAGCCTCCTGTCAGCGACAGCCACGCGCAAACCCAAGCTCAGTTCCATGATGCGCAAACGCAGTTCCAAGCCCAGTTACACGATGTACAACCTCAGATCCAGACTCGGTCCCGTGAAGTGCAAGTTCAAGCGCAGCCTCCCGCGTTCGGCAAGCACGCACAGCCTCCCGCGTTTGACGTGCAAGATGAATCCTCCAAGTTGAAAAGTGAATCCTCCGAGTCGAAGGGAAGTGAATCCTCCGAGTCGAAGGGAAGTGAATCCTCCGAGTCGAAGGGAAGTGAATCCTCCGAGTCAAACAGAAGAGCCTCCAAGGTTGAAAGCAGAGTCCAGAGTCCCTGAGTGCCCACCCTACCCAGCAGGGGAGGTCAACCCTGAAACTTTTTTGTGGTGGGTTGACAGTGGGGCTGCGCCCTGAGGCCTACGGAGAGGCCTCGGTGGAGGATGCTGTGCCTCCATCCACCAGAGCCGCTGAGAGCATCCCACGTTCCCGAGCCGACAGGGGCAGCGTGTCTGTTTTCAGCCCAGCGGGAAGGATCGACCCAAGCAGCCGCTGTCCGGCCAGGACAGCCTCTCTTCCGGAGTCTGCAAAAGACAGTCTTTTCAGAGGCCCAGGACCCCCGGTAGGAGGGGGGTTTTGGGTACTCCGGAGGAGCACCCTTTTGGAGGGGGGTACTGTGACAACACGGCCACTGGGGGCCACTGTGGCGCAGTTGAGTCGGGCATGAGCAAGCGCGGTGAGGCTGCGCGTGGCCGCGGACTCTCAGCAGGTGTCGGCGGTTAGGCTGATCACCTGCTCTATTTATGGACCTGTGTTTCCCGAGCGCGTCGCTCGTGATTATATATGTCTACATGTTTATAGGGTCACGTGTAGATATCTGTGGATACGTGAATGTGTTTCAGTTGTAGTTTAATCCTAAACTACTTTGAGTTAACGTTATGCTTTGCGTTCTGTGCTTTGAATGAAGAGTGTGCCCTGTATCTTCAAAGCGTGTAAATAAAGCAGTGATCTGCACCTACGCCCGTGTCCAGTCTGCCTCTGTCTACACCATGGTCACGTATCGTAACACCTACGCTGATTACAAACAACAAAATTTTTTAAATGAGGAAAACATGTTTGTTTGAAATAAAATATATTTTGTGAAGCTTTTTGTCTCTGCACTCAGGGATATATTTCAAGATAAGAAAAAAAATTCCACATGGATTTAAAAGATGACTCTGAGCATTATCCAATCAAAATGCAGCATGTTGTTCGCTCCAATGAGCAAAGAGTTTGATTGGTTAATACTCATCATGTGCAGCCCGCCGTTATGTTTCCCAATCTCACAATTTAGCAGTGGCAGGGTCTTTTCTGAGCTCACCTCTGAATTAGTCTGTGGTACATACTGTAAGATAAACATTATATGGATAGTTTGGTGAGCAAGATTTAGCATTGCCAGGTTTGAAATATAAAAAAAACATTCATGCACGTTATTTTCACGATGCAGAAACATGTCTAATCAACGCTTGTAGTTGGCCTTGCAAGTACTGAAAAGTCCTTGCATTGAGGGAGAGCAGTAAGTCTGCTCTCCTTCAGTATTTGTTTCAATTACAAAGACCTTTATGGTTGGACAAAACAAACATCAAATATGTTGTTACATTTTTATTCTAAATTTAATTTATCATTTAATGTTTTTGTTTAACAGTGGGGTAAAATTGGTCACAACAATGAGAAAATTGTTGAGTACTTGAAAATAAAGTTACTTACTCATCCTCTTGTCATTCCAAACAAATACCTGATTTGGAATGACCTGAGGGTAAGTAAATGACAGAATATTAGTTTTGGGTGAACTAAGTACATATCACTGACACACACTGTATTTTTTTTTACAGTGCAAAGTTCACAACCCTTGAATCAAACAGTTTATTCATCTCAAGCATCTTCCCTGTCCCAGAGTTCTTACTACTCATCCTCCAGCACCTGCTCCCCTCTGACTATGAACTGGGTTGACAGTTTCAAAATTCCATGGAAAATGTTTCCTGAGGAATTAATGCAGGCCCTTGAGAGACAGAAAAGGCCAAGTCCTCATTTGTGCAGGGAAATGGAAAGGACTGTTGTTAAAGCAATGATGAAGGTTATCATTAAGGTTAGTGCTTATCCAAGTAAGAAGTATTTAACAGAAGTTGCCAAAAGGATGGTTGCAAAGTATCCAAAGTCTTTGCAAGAGGTGATTGAAGAGAGAGTGATTGGTCCTGGATACTACTCCTTGGTCAAGAAATTTCAAGCCAGAGTGGAAAATGCGATAAGGTCCATCACACTGAAAATAAGAAAGCATGTTTGCAATTCGGATGAATGTGACACTGAGGAACTCCCACCTGAAAGAAGTGCTGCAGTTCAAGATACATATGGATGCATTAACTCGGAAGTTAAATTTATGCTTCTCAGTGAAACTGCTGAATGTCATAAAAAAAACTGAGTGGAATCAAGAAGAGTTGAAAGTTCTCATGAAGTCTACATACTACAGTCAATGAACGGATATCAACAAAGGAGCAGACATTAAAGCCTTCGTTGAGGAATGATCTTTTTTGTTTCAGGAGAGTGGCATGGAAGTGCACTTTAAAGAGCTCACAGTTACACCACTTAAAGAGAACTTCCTGAGTAGCATTGACAGAAAAGGGAAAAGGCTTCTGGACTTCATGAGGAAAGTTTGTACAATCAAGAACAAGCGTGTCTTACAGGTTGTTACAAAAAACTACAAGTTATGAGAGGACAGAGGAACAGATGCTCAGAAGATGTGAAAGGCATGATTCTTCTCCTCTCATATTTTGATGAGAAAGAGGAGCTCCACTTTCATTATGTGGAAGAGACCTGCCTCACTAAGGATGTAGAGTTGGAAGACCTACCTGTGACCCCAGGCATTTTAGTGTGTGTGGTAAGTAAAATTTTTATGATGGCACCCCCAGTCTTATACTAGTAATATTATTACAATGCAGATCTGTTTTGGTGGATCATGATGAACTAATTATAGTAATATACCTGTGTAGCTCTGGAAAAAAATTAAGAGCCTGCTGCAAAATGATCAGTTTCTCTTGTTTTATTCTATAAACTACTGATAATATTGTTATTTAGAATCTGAGAGAAATGTAATGTATAGCATTTATTTACAGAAAATGACAACTGGTCAAAAAAGTTAAATATGTCCTGTTTTCAAACTTATAATGCAAAGAAAACAAGTTCATATACATTTTTAAACAACACAATTCTGTTCTAAATTAGGAAGAGTTCAAAAATAAATATTTTGTGGAATAATCCTTATTTCCAATCACAACTTTCCTGTGTCTAGGCATGTTCTCCACTAGTAACTTTACATTGCTGTTGGGGGACTTTATGCCACTCCTGCCGCAAAAATTCAGGCATCTCAGCTTTGTCTGATGACCTATGACCATCCATCTATCTCTTGATTATATTCCAGAGATTATATTTTCAGTGGGTTGATATGGTGGTTCTTCATCTATATCATGATTGACTTGGCTGTGTGGCACAGAGCATGTGCTGCAGGGAAAATAGCAATTTTGGGAATGTTTTCTTTCAGGATATCCTTGTGCCTGGCATGATTCATAGATCCGATGAGGATGGAGGACCACCAGATCAAGACCCTCTCATGGCTAATCTCCAGACCTGAACCCCATTGGAAAAACTCTGAAATGTGATCAAGAGAGAGATGGGTTCTCACTAGGCAACAAAGCTGAGCTGCTTGAATTTTTTCATCAGGAGTGGCATAATGTTACCAAACAGCGATGCAAAACAGAGCACATGCCAAGATGCTTGAAAGCTGTGATTGGAAATCAGGGTTATTCCACCAAATACTGATTTCTGAACTCCTCCTAATGTTAAAACATTATTTTGTTGTTTTAAAAATGAATATGGATTTGTTTTCTTTGCATTATTTGAGGTATGGAAAGATTGTCAGTGGTTTATAGAATAAAACAAAAATGTTAATTTTACTCACACATACCTATAAATAGTAAATCCAGAGAAACTCCAGATAATTTTGCATTGGTCTATATATAGTTTGCTGTTATGACCTACTGTAAACGAGCTGCAGATCTTGTAGCAGCGCTCCTGAGGAATGTTATCCCGTTCCTCATGAACCCTGGCCTCCAGTTCAGTAATATTCTTGGGTTTGTGTGCTGCATCCAGTTTTGTTTAATCACTCCACAGAACAGAATCCCAAAACTTCTGGCTTATTTATATGATTTTGAGCCAATGTTTCTTGTGCTTTTGGGTCAGTAATGGAGTACATCTTGGAGTTCTGGCATAGAAACCTTCTGCGTTTAGTACACACCTTACTGCGCTCACTGAAACCTCAGTGCTGTTACACCAAGTCTTGCACAACCTGCTTTCTCAGAAATCTGCTTGCAGCCATTGATAGCATCCTTCTTCTGCCCTGTTCAGTTATTTCATTCATTTTCTGCCCCTACCCAGTTCATATATTTCATGTGTTCCAAGTCAAGCACCCCTTGTGCAAATAAGTTACAAAAGTATGTGAAGCTTTGCTGTCAGTATCTGGTGTGACCCCCTTGGGCAGCAATAACTGTTACACATATACACACATAACTGTTGATCAGTTCTGCACATCGGCTCGGAGGAATTTTAGCCGGTTCCTCAGTACAGAACAGCTTCAACTCTGGGCTGTTGGTTGGTTTCCTCACATGAACTGCTTACTTCATGTCCTTCCACAACATCTCTATTTGATTAAAGTCAGGATTTTGACTCGGCCATTCCAAAACATACACTTTATTCTTCTTTAACTGTTCTTTGGTAGCGTGACTTGTGTGGGTGTGTTTAGGATCGTTGTCTTGCTGCATGACTTTCTCTTAAGATTCAGTTCATGGACAGATGTCCTCATATTTTCCTTTAGAATTCGCTGGTATAATTAAGAATTCATTGTTCCATCAACAATGGTGAGTCGTCCTGGACCAGATGCAGCAAAACAGCCCCAAACCATTATACTACCACCAACATGTTTGACAAACTGCAGAAGGGCAACAATGTAAATGGTAAATGGTAAATGTGCACTTATATAGCGCTTTTATCCAAAGCGCTTTACACTGTGTCTCATTCACCCATTCACACACACACTCACACACCAATGGTAGCAGAGCTGCCATGCAAGGCGCTAGCATGCCATCGGGAGCAACTTGGGGTTCAGTGTCTTGCCCAAGGACACTTCGGCATGTGGAGTCACTCGGGCCGGGAATCGAACCCCCAACCCTACGATTAGTGGACAACCCACTCTACCAACTGCGCCACAGCCGCCCAAAAAGAACAATGTTCTTTTTGGAGAGCAGTGGCTATTTCCTTGTAACCCTGTCATGCATATTATTGCTGTTCAGTGTTCTCCTGATCATGCACTCATGAACTTTAACTTTAGCCAATGTGAGAGAGGACTTTAGTTGCTTAGAAGTTGCCATGGCTTCCTTTGTGACAATGGAGAATATTACACGTCTTACTCTTGGAGTGACCTTTGTTGGTGAACCACTCCTGGGAGGGGAACAATGGTGTTGAATTTCCTCCATTTGTACACAATCTGTCTGTCTGTGGATCGGTGCAGTCCAAACTCTTTAGAGATGGCTTTGTGACCTTTTCCAGCCTGCTGATCTCCAACAACTCTTTTTCTGAAGTCCTCAGGAATCTCTGTTGTTCATGCCATGATAAAATTCCACAAACATGTGTTGTGAAGACACTGATGCATCCCTGTTCTTTAAATAAAACAAGGTGCTCACCTGATTAGGTTCACGTAATTTTGCCACTCACAGATATGTAATATTGGATCATTTTCCTCAATAAATAAATGACAAAGTATAATATTTTTGACTAATTTGTTTAATTGGGTCCTCATTACCTACTTTTAGGACTTGAGTGAAAAGCTGATGTTTTAGGTCACATTTATGCAGAAATATAGAAAATTCTAAAGAGTTCACAAACCTTCAAGCACCACTCTCTGTCTGTGTATCTCTCTCTCTATCTATCTCTCTCTCTATCTCTCTCTCTCTCTCTCTCTCTCTCTCTCTGCAGGTGATCGATTCATGCGTGGACATTCAAGTGTGGACTGCAACTACCCTTCAGAATTGGCCTCAGTTCTTGAGTTCCTGCAAAGGTATCCAAATAAGTTTTTATTTGGGTGTTCATTTACTATGTAGGTTCATTTACAGAATTTTCACAATCATTCATTCTTTTCCAAGGTGTTTTTTCATCATAAATCCTGAGAAGGGCACAAAAGTCAAGGAGAAGAAGAACAAAAAGTGACTTCCAGTGAACCCAAGAGTCTTAATCTCAGACCTTTCAGATCATGAGTGACGAGAAATGTTAAATGGCAGACTTATATCGCGCTTTTATCCAAAGTGCTTTACACTGTGTCTCATTCACCCATACATTCACACAGCAATGGTAGCAGAGCTGCCATGCAAGGTGCTAACTTGCCATCTGGAGCAGCTTCAGTACGTGGAGTCGTGTGGGCCAGGAATCGAACCTCCAACCCTACAATTAGTCGACAACATGCTCTACCACCTGAGCCACATCTACCCCGAGAGTGTATTGTATTGTTTTGAGAGATGTTGTAAAATTGAACTAGTTTCTGGTTATTCTGAATTAACATGTGTTGACCGGTGTAACCACAAGACAGCATGTTTTCTGGTCATCTAAATAGCTGGATCAAATTTAGTGATTTGTTCTGTTTTGTTTTTTTACATTGCATGCTGTTGTATGTATAATTTACTGAGGTTATGTTATAGTAAATTATGGAGTCTGTAATCACTGTTTTTCTGTGAAGGATTTTCCTCATAGGATGTTAAGTAGAACGATGTCTTTAAACATCCACTTTTCTCTTTGATCTTTGTTCTTGCAGTGAACCTTTTATTTATCAGGTTTATTTAGCCTTTAATTAACTTTAAATACTTTAAATTACTTTTTTTTTGTTTAAACCACTGCCTACTTCTCTTCAAAAACAGAAAAATTCAGCATACTGTATCTCCTTAATTTCTTGCTGGTCTTAATACCCAATATAATATAGTGTACCCAATATAACAACTTGCTTTCAGATGGGATGACAGAGATGGTGCAGACGTGAGACTAACACTCTGTTCTCTGTCTCTCCGACGGTGGTGTAGTGTTGCAAATAAACCATATTTTCCATAAAGCGACATGTTGCTGATCTTTACTGCAAAGTTCCTGAGTAATCTCTGCAGCAGGATTGTGTGTGTGTGTGTGAGAGAGAGAACTACATAAAGTTCACACCCCATGATGAACAATGAATGCAGTACAAAGGAGTAAATGTTCTCTGTCTTTAGAACCATCACCTATTTCAAAGTTTATTTTCAGCTTCCTTTATTACTGAGAAAGCTGCAGGAGAAAGTCGTCATGATTATTTTTAATGTCGTGACTAAAACTGTTCATCAGAAATGTTCTCTTCAGTTCCAGTTCTGAGACAAGCAAAGATCAGTAACATCAACTATATGTAGAACACACAACTAATATTGTGATCAGATAATTAGGAATCAGATTAATCAGTGTGCACTCAAACTATTAGAGAATGTGTCTTAATGAGGAGCAGGTCATGTGACTCTCAGGGAGATGATCTTACCTCAGTGTCTCCAGTTTACAGTGAGGATTCTCCAGTACAGCAGAGAGACAATTCACTACTGAGTCTGTGAGATTATTCTCAGACAGATCCAGTTCTCTCAGATTGGAGGATTCAGATCTGAGCACTGAGGCTAAAGCTGCATAACTTTCCTCATTTAGGCCACAATGATTAAACCTGAAGGAAAGAACAAACAACATGATGCAATAACAGTGTACATTATCAAACAAGTTCTCAAACACTTTTTATATGAAATGTACAAACATGCTATACATGTGCTGCAACATGCTGCATCATTTACTGTGTAATGTGTGTTTACTGAATGTAGATTAGAGACATTTATACCACAGTACCCTTGGTTCTGGATTCTGATTGGTCAGATGGTGTTGATTAATTTTCTATAACAGCAGCTCTGACAGCAGTGCAGCTACAATCACAGCTTTATATTAATGCACTCTAATACATTATTGTTTCTATAGTAACAGCTCATTCACAGGGACATGTTCCATGGAGTTACATTAATATTAACAGAGGAAAAACAACTGGTGCAGCTCCAGCATAAGTGATAACAGGAATTTGTTTGATAGACAAATTACTTTGGTGTAAGAGGAATAATACACTTTGCTGTTTTAGGAAAATAATCAATTACAGATTATTACAGTAACTCTGCATCACAACACCCTTTTCCACCTTTTTCCTATAATATGTTTTATTCTATATTAAATATACACTATATGGCCAAAGGTATGTAGACCCCTGATCATCACACCCACAAAGTCTGAAGCACACAATTTGTATAGAATGCATTTGTACAATGTAACATTACAATTTCCCTTCACTGGAACTAAGAGGCCCAAACCTGTTCCAGCATGACAATGCCCCTGTGCACAAAGTGAGCTCTATGAACACATGTGTCTGGAGTGGAAGAAATCAAGTTTCCTGCACTGAGCCCTGACCTGAACCCCACTGAACATCGATGTTCTTGTATCCTGCATGTATGCTCAAATAATATTGTAACAGTGTAACAGTTATATTCAGCATTACTTACTGAGCTTTTCTGGATGCTGCAACCACAGGCAGGAGCTTCAGAAGAACCTCGTCTGATGTACAGTGTTTGTTGGTATATTTATTAAGGACAAACACATCCTGTTCCTGCATTGATGTCAGTAACACAAACACCACAGCTGACCACTGAGAAGGAGAAAGTTTGCTTTGTTGTAAATTTCCAGATTGCAGGTAGTGTTGGACTTCCTCAACTAGAGAATGATCATCCAGTTCATACAGACAGTGGAACAGATTAATGGATTTCTCTGCTGAGGGATTCTCTCTGATCTTCTTCTTGATGTAATGAACTGTTTCCTGGTTACTGTGGGAGCTACTTCCTGTCTGTCTCACTATGGTTTGTAAGAGGATCTGATTGGACACCAGTGAGAGACCCAGAAGAAAGCGAAGGAAAAGATCCAGATGTCCATTTTCACTCTGTAAAGCCTGATCTACAGCTCGCTTGTGGACATCTGAGATTGTATCTTTCAGAGTCAATATCAGAAAGATTGGGTTTTTAAAAACATTTCTCTTTTCATTCATGAATGTCAGGTGCACATATAGAGCTGCAAGGTGTTCCTGAATGCTCAGATGAACAAAGCAGTACACTTTACTCTGGTGAATACCAAACTCCTCTCTGAAGATCTGTGTACACACACCTGAATACACTGATGCTTCTGTCACATCAATGCCACATTCCCTCAGGTCTTCCAAATAGAAGATCAGGTTGCCTTTCATCAGCTGCTGAAAAGCCAGTTTACCCAGTTTCAGAACCATTTTTGTATCTCTCTTTCTGCTCTTTGTGTACTTTCTCTTGATGACATTTGTCTGAATGATGAGGAAGTGTGTGTACATTTGAGTCAGAGTCATGGGGATCTCTCCACTCTCTGCTTCACCCAACATTCTCTCTAGAACAGTGGCTGAAATCCAGCAGAAGACTGGGATGTGGCACATGATGTAGAGGCTTCTTAATGACTTCAGGTGTGTGATGATTCTGTTGCTCAGGCTCTGATCAATGATCCTCTTCCTGAAATATTCCTCCTTCTGTGGGTCATTGAACCCTCGTACCTCTGTGACTCGATGGACACACTCAGAGGGGATTTGATCAGCTGCTGCTGGACGGGAGGTGATCCAGATGAGAGCAGAGGGAAGCAGATTCCCTTTGATCAGGTTTATCAGCAGCACATGCACTGATGCTGATTCAGTTACATCACACAACCTCACTGTGTTCTGGAAATCCAGAGGGAAACGACACTCATCCAAACCATCAAAAATGAACAGAACTTTGTCCAAGCTGGAAATGTTTGTTTCTTTTATCTCCTTATAAAATAAATGAAGAAGCTCCATCAGACTCAGCTTTCGATCCTTCATTAAATTGAGCTCTCTGAAAGGAAGTGGAAATATGAGATGAACATCCTGATTTGTTTTCCCTTCAGCCCAGTCTAGAATGAATTTCTGCACAGAGACTGTTTTTCCAATGCCGCCGCGACTCCCTTTTGTCAGAACGCTCCTGATGGGTTTGTCTTCTTCAGATAAGGGCTTAAAGATGTCATTGCATTTGATTGGTGTTTCCTCTGTTGCTGCTCTCCTGGATGCTGCCTCGATCTGTCTCACCTCATGTTCATTATTGACTTTTCCACTGTCTCCTTCTGTGATGTAGAGCTCTGTGTAGATCTCATTCAGAAGTGTTGGGTTTCCCTGGTTTGTTATCACCTCATTTACATGCTGAAACTTCTTTAGCAGATTTAATTTGCATCTCTCCTGAAGATGAGGTTCAGTGCTTACAGACTTACACCTGTAAAATGGTAATAGACATGTGGTGAGATATCAAGCACAATCTCTGTCATTTTTCTTGAGTCAAATGTATATGTGCTTGTTAGCCTCATTATCTGTAGAAATACTCAGCACAAAGTGACTGGAGAGATGTTTATAATACCAGCATAATGATTAAAATACTATTGTCATGCTGAGTTTGATCTTACCCTGTATCTGTGATTATGATCTGTTGTGTTTTCTCTCTTGCTCCCTGCAGGACACTGAATACAAAAGTTTTAAATATCATGCACTTGTCCATTTTATTACACCATTATCCATATTACTTAAAATTATGGTTTGAACTTTAGCCTCTAATTTAATAAAACCATGATCAATGTTTCAGAGAATACAAATGTAACTAAACCTGATGGATACAAATGACAAAATTACACAGACACAGGTCGAGAGCTTCAGTTAATTTGCACATCGGACATTAGAATGGGGGAAAATGTGATCTCTGACCATGGCATGGTTGTTAGTGCCAGATGGAGTGGACAATTAAAGACCAGGTGACATTTTCCCCAATCTTCAACTGTCCAGTTTGGGTGAGTTTGTGTCCATTATAGCCTCAGATTCCTGTTCTTGACTGACAGGAGTGGAACCTGATGTGGTCTGCTGCTGGTGAAGCCTCAAGCTACAATGTGTTGTTCTTTTGAGATGCTTTTCTGTTCATCACTTTTGTAAAGAGTGGTTATTTGAGTAACCATAGCCTTTCTGTCAGCTCAAATCAGTCTGCCCTTTCTCCTCTGATCTCTCAACAAGAAGTTTCTAACCACAGAAGTTCCCTCACTGGATGTTTTTTGTTTTTATTTGCACCATTCTGTGTAAACTCTAGAGACCGTTGTGCATGAAAAGTCCAGAATATCAGCAGTCAAACCAGCTCCTAAGGCAAAACCAATCATGCCACGGTCAAAGTGACTGAGGTTATATATGTTCCCCATTCTGATGTTTGATGTAAAGATGAACTAAATATCTTGACTTGTATCTGTATTATTTTATACATTGTGCTGCTGTCACATGATCGACTAATTGAATGAATGTGAAGGTGTACAGGTGTTCCTAATAAAGTAAACAGTACGTGTATCTTTATAATATTCTAAAAGAAAACTTTCATACTACAGAATATATATCAGTATATATCAGTATAATGGATATTTTGCTATTTTTTAATTAAAATGTTTAACAATGAGATATTAGTTAATTCGAGTTACATGTAAATGTTTGTTACCGTTCTGGTGTGAATTCTCTCTTCTCTTTAAATTTTACGGGTAAACCCATAGAATTATCACTCTTCATAGACACACAGCTGGGTACTGGTGAGTCTGATCTCTTTATTTCTGTTCTACTGCTCACACACACACACACACACACACACACACACACACACACACAAATAAAATACATGAACAGTAACATTCAGTATGAATAGAATTTTATTAAACTTTACTAACTTTACTAAATTTCTTTAGTTGTTTCTCACTTATCATCAACCTGGCAACCATGTGGCACATATCTCCCATATTTAACTACAAGTTTCAACCTTTTAATGTTTTAATCTTCAGAGATGTTTAAATTTTTTAATGCTTTAGTTTTTTATGTTTTAGCTTTCAACATTTAAACATACTTAAATATATTTTATATTTAAAATATATCGTTTAACTCTTTTAGTATGTTTATCTCCGTCAAGACATCAAAGTTCATCCATGAACTTTAACTTTCTAGTCTAAATTTGAACCAAATTATTTTGAATAGTAAAGAATTGTTTGTTTTTGCAATACTCTAGTAGTTCTGTAAAGTTTGTATTGTGACACTAATTAGTATTTTCTCTGATTTGATGCTCTACACGTACAGGCCTGAGGTTGTCTTTTATGTGTGTATAATATTAACTTTATTCAAAATAGATATTATTTTATAGTCAAATAAAGTTAGTAGTTTTATGAAGTGGCGTTAAGTAGTTTAATGAAGATGTTACCTGTGTGTAGATGAGGGATCTGCTGGAGGTTCTATAAATAAATCACTGTTCATGGAGGAACTGCTGGGTCCTGAAGAGTCTGATATCTTTTCCTTGGTGTCACTTTTCAACAACATATACGTTTTGTTATTAATAATTTATCTGCCTGTAGATTCTCATTAACGTCAGTCAGTAGACAATCACTAAAAAGATTAGTACTAGAGTGGTCTGCCATGTTTGAGCATTTTTCTTTTAGGGTGAAGGCTGTTCATGTGAAAAGGCCGCATTTTTTTTGACCTGCTGCTCATGCACCATCAGGGGGCGCTGTAACACACTTGGAGGAAAGCGCTACTGCATGTATGATTGGCTAGTGTCACTGTGATTGATAGGAGAGAGAGAGTACACCCCATCCACGGCCAAGCTTCCAGACATGGATGACATCATCCCGATTCGAACTCGTGATGTCTGGATAATGGAGCAAACGCTTTTCTAGTGTAAACTCTAACTTTTTAAACTTATTTAACTTTAACTTATTTTCCTAGAAATGTTCTATTCTACTTTCAGAGCCGAGGTTATTGGTGTTGATCAATAGAACAGATAATAATGTGTAAAACATTAAGAGCTTTCATTTATTGCCCTTTAAAGCCTCATGGTGTTCACTGATGCCTGGGCAGAATTTAAGTTTAAACCCCGCTCTATGATGTACATAAAGTCTTTATATTTTCAATAAATATTCATGCCTTAAATAAAATAACAGCTTACCTCTTTTTGAACTGCAGAGATCCAGCAGGTTGTTCAGGATTAGCGTGATCCATTTTCACTATTAGTAAAGAAAGGTTATTGGTCATGGACAGACAGATGTGTATGATCAGGACTGATCTCTTTTGCTGGTATGTGCCACAGTCCACATTCAAACTTATATAAATATAAACAAATAAATAAACATTTACATACATAACCCTCAATACCAAACATTTATTTTAGAAGACAGAAATGTAATGCTTGGTAATACAGCATTTATAATATTTACAGTATTTATTACCTGCAATATTTGTAATAGTTTCTTTTTATAATACAATATGTAATATTTATTTAAGGTACACTACAGTGAAGTTAACTTCTTATAGACCACATCAGTGTTAACTGACAGTAACATATAAACTTACTTCAGTGGAAAATTTGGTGCTGCATTAGTATAACAGTATTGTCTGAGATATTAAAATAATCTACTGAGAAAAATATCTGAACACTCTTAGTTATCTATTTATTATAGTTATATATTTATTGTATTTACTGAACTCATCATTAGCTGATATTAGCAAACCTGTATACCCGACCTGTGTGAAGTTGCCCCTCCCAAATGCAAAATGTCGTCAGAATCGTCTCAATCGTTTGTGCCGTAAATATTTTCATTGCATGACTAGTCACTATGTTACCTACTAGTCCAGGCTCTTCTCATCTCAAAACTGGACTACTGCAATGCACTACTCTCGGCCTCCCAGCCAGCTCCATCAAACCCTTTTAGATGATTAAATATGCAGCAGCACATCTCGTCTTCAACCAGCCCAAAAGGACCCATGTCACACCACTCTTCATCTCCCTCCACTGTCTCCCTGTAGACACCCATATCAAATTCAAGGCCTTGATGCTCATGGACAAGATCTTGTTCTGAACAGCACCCTTCTACCTCAACTCTCTCCTGAAGGCTTACGTTCACTCACGCAATCAGCGATCAGTTAATGTCTGATGTCAGATCCCTTTCCAGAACCTTCTCACTAACTGTCCCTCAGTTGTGGAATGAGCTTCAAACCTCAATCTGGACCACAGAATCTGTCACTATCTTGTCACCTCTTCCATGAACACCTACCTAACCCTAAACCCTAAAATGACAACCCCACATTATAAATAAAAAAATTAAAAAAACATTTAAAAAACCCCTACTCTGTGCACTTCGCTTTCTAGAACTCATTTAAAAGATCTTGTACAGTAGCACTACTTGTATTGTTCTCTGCTTGATATATCACTTTGTTTGTATTTCTTCATTTGTAAGTCGCTTTGGATAAAAGCATCTGCTAAATGAATAAATCTAAGTAACATTGAAGGGGTTCGATTAAAGGAGCAGAATGTTTTCAGTGAAATATTTTGTAAATATAAATAAAAGTTTAATATTTTTATTCATACGAGTTTGCCATATCTAGCTTCTCAGTAAACTAAACCTAACTTTTGTCCTTGCGGTTTTTTGTTGTTTTGTTTTTTTCCATTTAAATTATTATATACTTTGTGTATGAGCCAATTTGGTAGTGAAATACATGGCAATATTCACATATGATTACGTTTTTTATTATTAAATATCAAAATTGTAAAAGGTGTGCATCATAGATGACACCTAGCTGAACACTTTACAGCTGGTTTTATGACTGTAACTCATTCTCTTCAAATGGTATTGAAGTTAGAATCGTGTATAACAATGTGGTATGTAACTTTAGAGACGGTCCCTTAATTTGCGCTTATCTGCGAATATCGACCCCCAACTTCAACCCAACTTTATACCAGTAGGTTTGGGGCATGCTACAAAACTTTTCAGTATGAGCCGACTATATGACTTTTATTTATTTTATTAAATCCACTAACGGGAGTCACGGTCAGAGTTTATTCCGTTTTATCACTAGCTATTATTTTACTGTGGGAGAGAAATGAGTTGGAATATAAACATTCCTCTTTCTCCTGATCCTCCCTTCCTGTCCTAGATAAAACCGTTACTGCGGCAGTTTAACTCGAGATCTAGTTCATTTTTCATACTGTTGTTTTTACACACACTGTTTACTAAAATAAACACTTTCTTCTTGCTTTAAAATATTTAAGAGACAGAGAAAGATTTCTTACCGTCAGTAAACAGCTTAAACTCAACAAAAGTACGTCGCTTTCCCTTAAAGCATTACGTCATTTGTGGGCGTGGATGTTAAAGCTTACATAACATCCAGCCAACCATCTTCAACCGTTTACTGCTTTTCAGGGTCGCGGAGCTTACGTACCGCAAGATTAAAAACATATAACATATAATAAAGTATTGGCACCCTGTCCAGGGTGTACCCCGCCTTGTGTCCGATGCTCCCTGGAAGAGGCTCCAGGTTCCCCGTGACCCTGAACAAGGAGTAAGCAGAAGAAGATGGATGGATGGTATAGAAGATGGATAAATATAATAAAGTGTGTGTGTGTGTGTGTGTGTGTGTGTGTGTGTGTGTGTGTGTGTGTGTGTGTGTGTATTCTGCTTCTGTTTAGTAGTTTTCTGCTTTTCATTTTTGGGTGAAAGTTTACATGTGACAGTGTTTGTCAGATATAATTTGATATTAGTGTGTAGTTACACAAGCAAAAACAATTTTAAACAAAAAACTGTATATTCGGGGGAAAGCGTGAACAAATGTTTCAGATAAATAAATTATAGTTTAATAACATTGAAGGGGATCGATTAAAGAAGCAGAATGTTTTCATTGAAATGTTTTGTAAATATTAATTAAAAAATATTCATACGAGTTTGGATTTCATATGTACATATTTGTGTGATAGAGAAGCCATTTCTAGCTTTTCAGTAAACTAAACCTAAATATTTTAGTCTGCTCATATTTATTTGTCTACATGTTATTGCCACATTCTACCACTAGACATTTATTTTTTTCCAAAAAAATATTTCTAATACATCCTGCTAATATTCACGTCATTGTTTTAAGCATATTTATGTAGTTTGTATAATATATTTATATGAGACGGTCATTTAGAAGAAAATAGTAAATAATAATGAAAGATAAATACATTATATAAGTAAATAAAGATTGGATTTATTAGGGAATCAGCACAACAGACAGCCGGATAAATCCATCCATCCATTCATCTTCTACCATTCATCCATCCATCTTCTTCCGCTTTCTACCACTCCTTTTCAGGGTCGCGGGGAACCTGCAGCCTATAGCCAGATAAATGAAGATTGATGTTAGCATGTTTTGTTTTTCACGTCTATATTGACATTTATTAAGAATTCATTAAAATGTAAATAAAAGTTAACTAAATTAATTGTGGCACCAAGTGCCTATGTTAACGCAGCTCATTTGAATTTAGTGACGCCCACAAAACTCTATAAAAGGTCAAGTACAGAGAGAGCTGGGAGCACGAAATGAGCAATCAGGGTAAGCTGAAAACAGAAGTGCATTTTATTTTTGACGCACTTCTATGCGGATAAAAATATTTAATAACACATAATAATAATAAATAATAATAATAATAATAATAATAATAAAAATAATAATAATATTATTATTAATAATAATAATATACAGACAGACCAGCACATTCTCCATTCATACAGCAACATTTATTTTGTCATAATTTAATGATTTGTTTTATTTGTCTTCATTTATGGATTTGTTTTGGCCATTTTTTTTTTACATTTCTGACAGGCGGGGCATCATTTTCCTATATCCATCTTCTATACCACTTTATCCTTTTCAGGGTCACCAAACTTATTAATATTAAGCTTTTTGTTGTTGTTGTTGTTGTTGTTGTTGTTTACATGTTTTTTTTATCACAAAACTTGTGCAAAACTTACCTGGAACGTCAGAGTCATCTATGTGTTCAAAGAGCATGGTAGTTTTAATTGGTCAGAGTGCTCATTTGATATAAAGTAACTCTGAGGAAACTGAATGTTTTGTTTGTTTGTTTGTTTTTGTATTAAAATGTGTATATTTATGAACAGAATTTATAGTTATATTAACAGATATTTGGTATAGTATTCAGAGCACAGAGTATAATGTACACAGCATTTAAACAACCCCTTAAAATCTACACATTTACACAACTCCATCCCCTAAAATCTACACAACATTGACACAGCTCCATCCCCTAAAATTACACAAACACCTAAAATTACACAACATTTACAAACCTAAAATCAAAATTTACAGCTCATCCTAAAATTACACACTTACACAGCTCCATCCCCTAAAATCTACACAACATTTACACAACTCCATCCCCTAAAATCACACAACATTGACAAGCCCATCCCCAAAACTACACAACACAGCCCATCCCCAAAATCTACACAACATTTACACACCCAAAAAACACACAACCTCATACTGTAAAATATACACATCATCCACACAACCCCATCCCATTAAAAAAATACACATTTAAGCACTTTTCATTTCTTTCATAAAATATATTTAATCCTTAATTCAGAAAAGCTACATAACTGTAGTGTATTATTCTTCATTCTTATTTGACAGGAATGATCTGTTGAAAGTGTGCTTGAAAAACCTCCATTTTGCAGGCTACCGACGTCCCCGTCCTGTGTGTCTTTACGTCGGTGTGACGTGACCGCGCGCGAAACTTTCTCCTGTTTACGGAAGAGTAACATGGCTCTGCATCTTTCTCACCGCTGAATAATAACAGTATTCATATCTTCTCTAATCGGCTCGGCGCGTTGGAAACAGTGTACAGAAGCAGCGCGTTATTAAAGTTGTTAGGTTATGATGTTATTTAAGTAAACACTGTGATTTTTTATGGAGCTCGAGGCGGATATTGTAGAGTTCAGAGTCCCTAATGAAAATAATAAAACCATTTTTATTTGGGAATTAAACAGCGAAGATTATATTTATGTAAGTAGCGACTTAAATAACAAACAAAGAAATGTTTTTCAGCTTCTTACTCTCTTTACAACTACTGCACTACATTTACTACATACTGATTTATACTCTCTCTCTCCCTCTATCTATCTATCTATCTATCTATCTATCTATCTATCTATCTATCTATCTATCTATCTATCTATATATATATATATAGTATCACAATATCACAATTACTAAATATTAACTATGATGACACAATAATTGGCAAAATCTTAACATTTTTATTTTGTACATTTCCTAGTGCCAGTAGGTCCATTATTACTTACACATAGCTTATACTTATATTTATTGACTTTTTTATTTAATCAGGTGCACTTACTATTAGAATTATAAATAGTTGCATATGCACTACATATGATGTGAAATAATCATTTCTATAGCCTACAACAGGCGTGTAGTCGTCTCTGAGTGGATTAAGAGCCCGTTAATGTGGAGTGACAGGCTGATCACAGTAGTAAACATAACTTAAATAAATATATATTTAGATTAATATGTGTTATGAAAATTCTGTTTAAACGTGACCGAGGTAAGAGATGAAGTGTGTGTGTGTGTGTGTGTGTGTTAGTTACAAGATGTAAAAAAAAAAAAAAAAAAACTCTTTCTTTCCAGTTTTTTTTTTTACCAGCTTGCATCTTTTCCAACTAAAGAAGAAGGAAAATGGGAAAATCTCGAGCAGTGAACACAAAAAAATGAAATGTTAATAATAAGTACGTTACTCATTTCAGTATCAGTCTTGTTATTGGTGAGCACAATAATTACAGCCTTACCTTATAAACTGAAATATTTAACTCAATATAATTTTAATACTGAACCCAAATCTACACCACCTCATGTCATAGATCTCCATTCTTTCTACTTTTCATTGTGTGTGGTGTTCTTCTAAGTGTTCTTGTCGGCATGATTTTCTGTCACAGGAGTCTCTGTGGAGTGTGTATTCTGTCTTTGGAGCAGATTCAAATCAAACTGAATTGAAGGTCTGACTGAATACCTCGGTATCAATATTCTGACCATATTGTAGGGAAACAGTTGGTGCTTTAATAAGATATTTGCACAATTATATTTTTATAATACTCATGCCATGGTTGTGTGCCCTGTACACGGATGACTCCCACTCTGGAAAAACGCCGGGTTACGGATTAACCCTGTTCCCGAGAAGGAACAGACGCGTGCATTTAGCAGTATGGGGAACGCCTTGCGGCGTGACCAGTATCGAAGCTTGTGTAAAATCATGCCTCTACTTATAGGCCTGCCATGATCAGGTGACGTGGGCAATTAAGCGCCGTCGCGATATATATATGGCACCTGTGAACCACGCCGCCAGCCTCTATTATCTGGAAGCGAAGACGAATTCACAGGCCAGCCCCGTATGACAGCGCTATGCAACGTCTCTGCCCTTCTTAGGGAACAGGGTTACATGCGTAACCCCGACGTTCCCTTTCAAAGGGAACTTCGACGTTGCATTTAGCAGTATGGGAACGGGAATACCCACTCCGTCATACCGAGGGTACGGCCTGTTCAAAATACCCAAACCCAAGGGTCAGTGCAGGACACTCGAACCTGGGGAGGGATGAATATCCAGGCTGTCATAACAGAATGACCGTGTGAGGCATAGACCACCCCGGCACACACATCCTGCAAGGAACCCCTTTGGACAAAGCCTTCGACAATCCCAGTAGAGATGCACTGCTTTGACACAGCATCACTTTTCCTGTCGCCACCAAAGCAGACTAGTAGCTGCTCTGACTTACGCCACTGGCTGGAGCGGTGGACGGAGTACAGAGAGCGCTACTGGACACAGCAGGTGCATCCTCTCTTGTTCTGGTCAGAGGACAGAGGAGGGGAGAAAAGCCTGCAACACCACAGGGTTGGCAGCCAACGTAGGCACTTTAGGAATATAATCCGGCTAGGATACAGGAAGGACTTGGCTTATCTAGGGGTAAAGTCAAGGCAGGAGGGGCAACAGGGAGAGCTTGTAGACCTCCCACTCCGCTTAAAGATGTCTGGGCCTGTAAAAGAGCTACCTTTAGAGTCAGAAGCTCCCTCAGAGGCTGACTCTAAGGGCTCAAATGGGGTTCCCTGACAGACCTTCCAAGACCACAGCAAGGTCCCAGGAAGGTGCATGCATGGCCTGCAGATGGGCCTCAGCCGTCTGACACCACACATGAAACCTCGAAGTTAGCGGATGTTGCCCCACAGAGGCTCCATCGACAGGGGCAGGGCTGGCCGAGACGGCGGCCACGTAACCCCGATAGTAGAAGGAGCCAACCTGCTGAGAAACGTTCTTGTCAGAACTCCAGGACTGTAGCGACAAGCCAGTTCACTGGGTATAGCTGACGTTCCTCACACCACTAGACAAAAAGGTGCCACTTGAGCGCATACAATTTCCTTGTAGATGGGATCCACTCTAGGGGCTCGAAGGCAGTTGACAGACCTTCCAGGACCACAGAATGTCCCAGGAAGGTATGCACAGCCTGCAGATAGGCCTCAGCCATCTGACACCACGCATGAACCTCGCAGTTAGAGGATGCTGCCCCACAGAGGCTCCCACAACAGGGGGGTGGCTGGGCCGAAATGGCGGCCACACAACCCTTTATTGTAGAAGGAGCCCACCCCGGCTGAGAAAATGTTATTGTAGAAACATGATCACTACCACCTCAGTCGTGTGACCAGAATCTATTAGCTGGGGCCCCTTCAGGGGCCAGACCCACAGCTTCCTTAGTTCTTGCCAAGGATGATAAATCAACCCTGCGGCTTTGAGGCGGTAGGTCCCTATGACTCAAATGGGGCACCTGACAGACCTTCCAGGACCACAGGAGGTCCCAGGAAGGTATGCGCGTGCCTGCAGATGGCGCCGCAGCCGTCTGACACCACGTACGAACCTTAAAGTTAGAAGATGTTGCCCCACGGAGGCTCCATCAACAGGGCGTGGCTGGGCGAAATGGCGGCCACATAACCCTGATTGTAGAAGGAGCCCAGCCCGCTGAGAAACGTTCTGTAAGAACTCCAGGACTGTAGCAATTGGCGCAGTTCACTGGGTCTAGGTGACGTCCCTCATGCCACAAGACAAAAGCTGACACCTGAGTGCATTTGATTTCCTTCTGGATGGGATCCACTCTAGGGGCTCGAATGGGGCAGCCGACAGACCTTCCAGGACCATAGAAGGTCCCAGGAAGGTATGGTACGCCTGCAGATGGGCCGCAGCCGCTCGACGCCACGCATGAACCTCAAAGGTAGAGGATGTTGCCCCACAGAGGCTCCATCAACAGGGTCATGGCTGGCCGAAACGGCGACCAAGTACCCTGATAGAAGACGGAGCCTAGCCCGCTGAGAAACGTTCTGTAAGAACTCCAGGACTGTAGCAATTGGCGCAGTTCACTGGGTCTAGGTGACGTCCCTCATGCCACAAGACAAAAAGCTGACACTTGAGTGCATACGCTTTCCTTGGCGGATGGTGCTCTAGCTTTAACATGGTTTCAACAATCTCAGTTGTGAGACCCGGATCTATGAGCTGGTGCCCCTCGAAGGGCCAGACCCACAGTTGCCGGAGTTCTGGCCGAAGCGTGATAAATCAGCCCTTCGGCCTGAGACAGTAGATCCGCTCTAGGAGCTCGAATGGGGCAGCCGACAGACCTTCCAGGGCCATAGAAGGTCCTGGGAAGGTATGCGTGGCGGCCGATGGGCCTCAGCCATCTGAGACAACGCATGAACCTCGGAGTTAGAGGACGTTGTTCCCACAGAGGGCTCCCTCAACTGGCGCTGGATGAAATGGCGGCCACATAACCCTGATTGTAGGAAGAGCTCACCCCGCTGAGAAATTTTATTGTTAGGAGCCCCAGGACTGTAGCTATTGCGCAGTTACTGGGTCCACAGTGAATCCCTGCGGACGGGAATCTCCCAAGGAGTGCCATCTCGCAGAGATATTATCTCTCAGAACCATGTTCGAGCTGCCAAAAAGGTGCTATTAGCAGGTTATCTTGGCGTAATCCGCGCTAGAGCTAGTGGGAGCAGTGATGGGGCAGCATACAGATGTGACCTCAGCCACATGTGTGGATTCCACCATAGGCTCCCAAGATACAGCTTTATCCAGCTCAGTGTTGATAGGGATTGACACTACGCCTGTTGGGGATAGAAACGCCCTCATCGTAGTAGAATCCTATAACCCCTAGAAAAGTTGTCCACTGCACTGGAGAAAACCAACTTTTCTGAGATTCAACCTGAGCCCCCAGTTCTTCACGTGCGAGAACAACATCTCAATGTTGAACCGCCAGCTCCCTGGATCGTGCTAGAATTAACCAGTCGCCCAGGTAGCTTGGTACACAGATGCGCTTGGAGTCCCAATGGAGCCAGAGTGACATTCATGCACTTGGCGAGCGTAGGGATAAAGCTAGCAATAATCCTATGCGGAAACATGCACCTTTTAGACCTATCGCCACAAACCAGTTCTCGAACTGGATCTGTGGCACGATACGTTTGAACATCAGCCTCTGAACCTGTATATCCGAAGAGTACGGTTCAGATGATGCAGATCTAAAATTGGCTGCATATTCCCAATTTTTTGTGGAACAGGAAATAAAGGCTGTAAACCTCTCTCTCCTGAGGGAACGGGGTACATGTTTCAGGACCCCCTTGTCCAAAAAGGGAGCTTACTTCCTGCGCTAACGCCGGGCTCTGGTCTGTGCTGACTTCTGTGGTGAGCACACCTGTGAACGGGGGTCGAAGCTATAACTGGACCCGTAACCCTTTCTATGGTAGACGAAACCCATGGAGACAAATTTGGCCATAGCTTGCACGCCGCCCCCGATGGTCTTCTAGTGACGTTAGCTATTCCACATTCTATTGGAGAGAAGCATCAGATTTCCGTTGCCCTGTGACAGCTTGCTGACCAGGGAACACGAAAAACTTGGGGACCACTTTGGCTAGGGGGAGGCCCATAGTAGCACTGGGGGCTACCTGCCCTAACAACCTCATGTCCCCGGATACATCCCTCCACAGCCCCTCAGGACCGCTGTCTTTTGCCTGCTTGGCCTTTATGACCATCCTCAGATCAGGCCCAACAGCAGATCGCGACTGTGGCCGCCTCGGTTCCCTGGCTGTTCGCTGGGGTTGGCGGGCTGCCATACTCACCTTCTGGGTTTCCCCCATACTAGTGCTGGCCCAGGCTCCACTCGTGGACACCGGATGAGCTTGAGACAACTTTTTGCCATAAGTTGAGCTCACTCAGCAGGTCTGCTTGGTAGGCAACACTGTCATTGTCTGCAGTGACCCACAAGCAAGACTACTACTGCATAGGCTTGCCCACCTTGGATGCAAGCCAGCCCCTGTAATGACCTGCCATCGGTGGAGAGAGGTAGCTAGCAAGCCTCTCCACCTCGGCATAGCTAAGTAGCCATGCCATTCATTTCCACAATGGCCAAATAATCCAACATCGTGGGAGTTATGACTATGGCTTAAGCATGGTTTTCTCTAGAAGTGAGATTTTGTCATAACTTCTGGAAGACAGGGGAGTTTCTGCAGTGTGAAGTATTTACTTTCACTGGGTAATCACTTCAAGCAGCTCTTTATACGCTGCTCTCAGTTTTCAACACATCCTTCTAACTCCTCGGAGTCAGAGAGGGGGTGTTACCCCCTTTGACTTTCCATATGGGGGGGAGGAGTCGCGACGCCAACTCCAAAATCCAGCGGAGAGTGAACCCGGAAGACAGAGAGAGAGATAGAGCAGCGCCGTCTCCGCTCCTTCTTCCGGATTTAAAAAGTCCCCCGAACCTGAGACGGTTGGCTGCCTCGGCAGCGGTGGGCCCAGATCCGCGGGCTTTGAGACTCGACCACTCGGCTTCCGTTTTTTGGAGAAAAGCGCGAAACGAAGCTGCTTAATGTAGCGTTACTACGCGCAGCCTCTCGAGGTTGCCATCGCATACTACACCACTAACACTTCACCCAGAAAGTGTGCACTTTTCCCCCGTGGATGAAACGTGGTGCACGTTACACACGTCTTTAACTCTTTCTCACTCATCACTTACCTCTCCTTTTCTTTAAAAGGGATAGAAAAGTTAAGAGATTTTGAGAAAATATCGAGTAGAAATGAAGCGTTTTTGTCACACAAACAACAGACATGCAGTCTCGCTTGAAGATAATAAGGCTGGCGACGTGGTTCACAGGTGCCATATATATATCATGCGACGCGCTTAATTGCCACGTCACCTGATCATGGCAGGCCTACAAGTAGAGGCATGATTTTACACAAGCTTCAGATATCGTCACGCGAAAGCGTTTCCCATACTGCTAAATGCAACGTCGGGTTCCCTTCGAATGGAATCCCCCCTACCTTCTCCCAGCTGATGCAGAAGTGCGGGAGGGAAGGACACGCGGGAGCAGAGCGGGGGAAAGAAAAACGGAGGTTTTAAACGCAGAGGTGATGTTTGTAGACTAAACTTCTATTACAGTAGTGTCACAAATATCATTTTATTCAGGGAAAGTCGAGAGCAACGAGCAGCTTGGTAAATTGGTGAACTGTAAGCTTAGGTGAAGTGCAGCTAGCTTATCTGCGGTTGTTTGTTTTGCACTAGCTTAGGGAAAAACAAAGCTAAGTACAATCTGTAACTTGTGGACGTTAAGTCAATGTCTTCATGAGAGAGGGACAGCTGTAACCGCCAGCCGCAGTTCTCACAGCAAACTGAAGGACGAGGACTGTGGAGAACTGTGCTGAGTAGCGCTGTAACTACGGCTGTTGAAGGAGGGACTCTAACGCCGAACCTTCTGGAACCTCGCGTGCAGCATTCTCTCAGCTCGGTTTCCATGGCAGCTAGTTCTTCTGTTCCAGAGGCGCGAGTAATGGAGAGGTTTTAGTAGCCGTTTATTAAAGGAACCAAGGAGGGTTTTTTTGTATGTGCACCAACTCACGGGCCCCAACAGAAACCCCAAGCGCTTGGTGAAGGTTTTGAACATTTAACACAAAAAAAAGGATTTAAGTTGTTAAATCCAAACTATACTGTTCCTGGTGTTTAATGTGTGTTACGCTAAAATATCTGAACCATTGGTATGTTTTTTTGGGGGAAGACATTAATATTTTAGTTTATTTATCTAAATTTGTTTAATATAATGCTCATACAGTTTGTGGTTTGATTTTGTTAAAGCATAAGGAGAATAAATTTAATTTTTGTTATACATATTAATTGGCTGCTTTGAACTTTTTCTTTTATTTCATTTAATAAGGTCTGTATATATATATATATTTGACAGTTATATTTGATATTTGTTTCTGGGGAACACCCATATCATAGTGTGTGAGTGAGGGAATTCTTCAGTGGAGGCAACGCTGTTATTTCTGGATTAAATCAGTTATATACATTTCTGCCTGTGATAACATCATCTACTGGTAAATAGAGGTTAGCCAATTCACCATCAACTGCTAAATATTCAGGATCCTGTTAATTAAAACCTTTTACAGTAGTAACCTTGTCTAATATTACACTTCCAGCCAGGAAGGGGTTACATGTGGACTTTAGCGTAGAGTACACCTGACCCAAAAAAGTTTGATAAATTTTACGTGTGAATTAATTTACATTTCAAATTACATCTATAGACCATTTAATGAACTTGTCAGTATGGCTTTTAGTGTTCCTGCTGTCCTTTCCAAAATAATATAAAACCAACTTTACCACAGCAGGTGACATGAGAACCATTTCTTGTTTCCTAAACACACACACGGTCTATAAACACATTTTTCTTGTTCAGAAGTGTTTATTAGAGAGATCACTCACCTTTAGTCAGCAGTTGTGTGGAATTATAAATCTCACTTTCTTTTTAATCTTCATGTTTTCCAGCTGCTCATTAAAACTGGTGTTGGGGTTTCAGAAAGAGTTTCACTTTTAGAGACAGAGTTCTTTAGGAGAATATTTACAGGCGGTACAGCAACATGGACTTTGACATCTAGGCATTTTAACAACCTGGGTGTAGGAAGATTACAAGCTGGGACATCAACACAAATCGGTACATGATGGTGTATGTGTACAAGTTCTCACCGTATGGTTTGTGTCTGTAGTTTTAAACCTTCATGCTCTCTTTAATATTTAGCAGCGTTCTGTCCCATTGGTTCACCACCATCGCTTTAGAATTTATAGAAACAACAATATTAATTTATTTTAAAATATCCAATATAAATCTCCAATTTTCTCCAATGGCGTGTGTGTGTGTGTGTGTGTGTGTGTGTGTGTGTGTGTACAGGTGAGAGTTTTAATACATTTAGTTTTATTTAACCTCACTACTCCAGAGAGAAAATAACCCAGAACATCATTGTGGTAATTTAAATATGATTTTTAAACATGAAATGTTTGTTAGAGAAATTGAGTGGAGGAAATAAATGAAGGAAAATCATTTACAGCGTTGCTAAAATATAAATGTGTTATTTTTTACCACGAACAGAAGATTAGGGTTAAGTGTCTAATTTCATATGAGCAATTCACCACTAGGGGGCAGTCTGTTACCACAAATACATTTCATTTAACTTGGACTTTTTTGGCTTGGTGATAAGACTGTATACAATTATTCAATGTTCTATATATACTATATAAATTAAAAAACGAACTTAATGAAACCTACATGTATACAGATTATTTTTTAAAAGTGTAAAATGCATTAATGAAATGTAATTTTTTTATCAAATAAAACTTGGTCTTGGTCATGAGTTAATGTCTCTGGTAATCAGTCGGCTATTTAGCTTTGCAGGTGACATGCCACATGTTAACATACTTTGCTCTAAATCACATATACACTCTACATATACACTGTCCACTTTATTAGGAACACTTGTACACCTGCCCATTCATGCAGTTATCCAATCAGCCATTCAGCAGTGCAATGCAAAAATAATCATGCAGATACAGGTCAAAGAGCTTCC
>CM022774.1:2587299-2693036 GCA_012411365.1 Ameiurus melas
ACCACATCCAGTTTTGCACTCGGGTCTCCTTTTAGTGAACAGTGGACTAGTTCAACAAACAGACTTCAAATAAAACCTTAATGAACTTTCTTTTTTACTTTCTACACTATCCGTTGTTCACAGATGTGGAGGGGTTCCCTTCTGAGTCTGGTTCCTCTCAAGGTTTATACCTCATATCATCTTAGGGAGTTTTTCCTCAACACTGTCCATTGTGAAAAAGCGCTATACAAAATAAAATTGAATTCGAATTGTGGTTAATCTTTCCAGTAGAGACATTTGGTTTAATTGGAGAGGTCAGACAAAGAGATATTCTAATGAGTTACCCAGCCAATCCCCCAACCCTCACAGGAGAGCATACTTTTGACTGGGTCACCAACATAACCTGGTAGGGTTTTGCCAGAAATTGCAACATGGAGTCATCTTGAGGGCTCACCATGTGCATAATGGACGTTGGACTTCATTACATTTACAGCATTTGACTTACAGTGCCTTGTGAAAGTATTCGCCCCTTTATAACTTTTCAACCTTTTGCCACATTTCAGGCTTCAAACATAAAGATATAAAATTTTTATTTTTGTGAAGAATCACCAACAAGTGGGACACAATTGCGATGAGTGGAACGGAAATCTATTGGATTTTTGAAACTTTTTAACTAATAAAAAATTAAAAGTGGGGTGTGCAAAATTATTGGCCCCACTAGCGTTAATACTTTGTAGAGCCACCTTTTGCTGCGATTACAGCTGCAAGTCGCTAGGCAGGGTATGTCTCTATCAGTTTTGCACATCGAGAGACTGAAAATTCTTGCCCATTCTTCCTTGCAAAACAGCTCGAGCTCAGTGAGGTTGGATGAGAGCGTTTGTCTGAACAGCAGTTTTCAGCTCTTTCCACAGATTCTCCGATTGGATTCAGGTCTGGACTTTGACTTGGCCATTCTAACACCTGGATACATTTATTTGTGAACCATTCCTTTGTAGATTTTGCTGTATGTTTGGGATCATTGTCTTGTTGGAAGATAAATCTCCGTCCCAGTTTCAGGTCTTTTGCAGACTCCAACAGGTTTTCACCCAGAATGGTCCTGTATTTGGCTGCATCCATCTTCCCCTCAATTTTAACCATCTTCCCTGTCCCTGCTGAAGAAAAGCAGGCCCAAACCATGATGCTGACACCACCATGTTTGACAGTGGGGATGGTGTGTTTTTATGCCAAACATATCGTTTTGCATTGTGGGCAAAAGTTCGATTTTTGGTTTCATCTGACCAGAGCACTTTCTTCCACATGTTTGGTGTGTCTCCCAGGTGGCTTGTGGCAAACTTTAGACGAGACTTTTTATGGATATCTTAGAAATGGCTTTCTTCTTGCCACTCTTCCATAAAGGCCAGATTTGTGCAGTGTACGACTGATTGTTGTCCTATGGACAGACTCTCACCTCAGCTGTAGTTCTCTGCAGATTCATCCAGAGTGATCATGGGCCTCTTGGCTGCATCTCTGATCAGTCTTCTCCCTTGTCTGAACTGAAAGTTTAGAGGGACGGCCAGGTCTTGGTAGATTTGCAGTGGTCTGATAATCCTTCCATTTCAAAATGATTGCTTGCACAGTGCTCCTTGGGATGTTTAAAGCTTGGGAAATCTTTTTGTATCCAAATCCGGCTTTAAACTTCTCCACAACAGTATTATAGACCTGCCTGGTGTATTCCTTGGTCTTCATGATGCTCTCTGCGCTTTCAACAGAACCCTGAGACTATCACAGAGCAGGTGCATTTATACAGAGACTTGATTACACACAGGTGGATTCTATTTATCACCATCAGTCATTTAGGACAACATTGGATCATTCCAGAGATCCTCGCTGAACTTCTGGAGTGAGTTTGCTGCACTGAAAGTAAAGGAGCGAATAATTTTACGCACCACTTTTCAGTTTTTTATTTGCTAAAAAAGTATCCAATAGATTTTGTTCCACTTCACAATTGTGTCCCACTTGTTGGTGATTCTTCACAAAAAATTAAAAATTTTATATCTTTATGTTTGGAAGCCTGAAATGTGGCAAAAGGTTAGAAAAGTTCAAGGGGGCAATACTTTCGCAAGGCACTGTACATTTATCTCACTTATACAACTGAGCAGTTGAGGGTTAAGGACAGCTTGGCAGAGCTGAGATTTGGAAAATGAGAAACTGGATTGGGAATCATGAGATGAAAAGATAAGAAGATCGATATATTTGATTGTACATCCACATAGTTGGGGTGGTCTCTCCTATGCCAAAGGAGATACTGTCGGTCTCCTTAGTGAGTGTGGAGAAGAGGACAAGAGAGGGGACAAGAGGGTCACCTCCCGAGGAGTTTTCGAGTCTCAGGTAGGAAACCTCCCTGACAGTTGTTTGTCTTTATGAACCCAATAGCAGTTAGAAGTATTTAACCTTCTTACAGAAGGTGGACCAAGTGACTCCAGACTCTCCTGACTCCATAGTCTTTCTGGGGGACTTCCGAGGTGCTCATAATGGGATTGATGGTGATTCTTGGGCAGAATGAACTCCCATATCTGAAGCCAAATGGTAAACAGTTATTAGACTTCTGTCCAAGTTTTAAAGCCAATGCACGCACATCCCAGCTCGAGGATGAAGATAAAACACAAAGAACCATGAGAGAGAAAATTAAGGGTCCAATTTATTGCTCCAACACACGAGATCCACACAGTGAGACGTCCCAAAGTGATCTGAAAATCCCCAAAAACGGGACTCCCTTTATACAGTTTTTCAAACTTCGTATACCCAACTGTTTTGCCCAATTACCAATATGTCTGGTTTTCTGGGTGATTTCTTCATCCATTATTTTTGAACTCCAGGTGCTTTGGATCTGGAGAGCCTTATCCCAACAGTCAATGATAAACCTTTTGATGGCATCACATCAGTCTTATGTTTTGACACATCCGGTAAAGTGAGGTGCAGAAGTGATGGTGAGTTACTGTGCAGAACAGATTAATGTGCTAAAACCAGGAGAGCTTCTTGTGTTGCTTGGGGAAATCATCTTTGAGAATTAATTTAACGAAGCGTTAGCTGCCTTGGTTTATGCAGACACTTCATTCTCTCTCTCATGCAGGATTGCTAGTTACATTTTCAGTACAATGAGCAAGCTTAAGGGTCAAAATAACAATAGGTAGTTAAATAGTAAAAATCCCCAGAGATCAGCAGTTTCTGAAATACTCCAACCAGCCCATCTGGTACCAACAACCATGCCATGTACCAAGTCACAGAGATCACACTTTCTCCCCATTCTGATGTTTGAAGTGAACATTAACTGAAGCTCTTGACCTGTATCTGCATGATTTTATACATTGTTGTCACATGATTGTCTGATTGTTAACTGCATAAATGAGCAGGTGTACAGGTGTTCCTAATAAAGTAGATAGTGAGTGTAGACTGTTTACACTGCAAAGAAAAAGAAATACAGCAGCTGGTGAAAATCAAGAAAGTGGGCTCTAAAGATCAATGGGACACTTCTAAGAGGAGTCATTTCAGGAAAAAGTCACTGTGCTGCACTGTGCACACTCAGTTCTTAAAGGGAATGATACAGTAGAACAGGGATGTCCAAACTTTTTTTAGTGAGGGCCAAATACAGAAAAATAAACAAAGGGCCGGGCCACACACTAGAGGTGACATATTGACACATGAATACTGTGTGTATCTATAACTTACCTATAATGTGAATAACATTGCACTCAGTGGGAGCAGTGATGCTGTCCTTTGGATTGAAAGATGGCTGACATGTCAGGAGAAAGTTTGGTGGTTGAGAAACGAAGAACTTCACAGAAATGGCTATCTGTCATTCTGGTTCTCAGTCTGCTTTGGTTCTGATTAAACAGAGAAAATGTTTGTTCACATATGTATGTTGAGTCGAACAGGCTCATCATTCTTTTTGTGTGGCGTCTCATCAGAGGAAACTTGGCATTATCCAAACTCTGATAGAATTCAGGGAGGGAGAGAAGCTGATGTTGACTCTTCAGAGAATCATCACATTGCATTTCAATCAGTTCTAACTGCAGACTCTCTTCCACTTCTTCTGCATCCACCAAGAAGGGGGTCGAGAACAGCTTGATTTGTTTTTCAATGACACAAAAATCTTGGACCACTGTATTTCTGGATAAGCTCACAGTGTTGAGATCCGGCACTTTATCTGGGCACATTATTTCTGTGACTTTTTTTTTTTTTGCCTTTGTTTATTTATTTATTTTCACATGATTCATTTACATATGATTCATTTTCATGTAATTCATTTTCATGTGATTCATTTACATATGATTCATTTTCATGTAATTCATTTTCATGTGATTAATTCACATATGATTCATATTCATGCATGTGATTCATTTACATGTAATTCATTTTCATGTGATTCATTTACATATGATTCATTTTCATGTGATTCATATTCATGCATGTGATTCATTTACCTTTTCTCCGCTCCTTCCCTTTCCCAAATATTTCATTAAAAGAAGAAAAAAAATAAAAATAAAATAATAATAATAATAATAATAATAAATTAAATAAATAAATAAATAATAATAACAATAATAACAATAATATAAAATAATCTTTTTTATTATTATTTCTGTGACTTTGGTGAGGCACTGCTTTATGAAATCACGTCTGAAAACGGTTTTTCGTGCTGGGCAATAAGTTTAGTGACTTCATAACTTGCTGTTGTGGCGTTTTCCTGTATTTTGTTAGCATGTATGCTAGCTGTCATTTGCTTGACTTTCGGTGTTCGCTCTGCACCGGTGTACGATGTGTAGCTCTGATGTTTGGTCTCATAGTGGACACTATACTCTTTCATCACATCAACATCTTCATTACAGATCAAACAGACACACCTTCCGTTGATTTCTTTGAAGAAATACTCATTTTCCCACCGTGTTTGAAATCTTCTACACTCACTTGCTATTTTGCGTTTCTTCGGTGCTGCCATTTCTGGTGACTCGCGGTAAAAGTTTTTCTTCGCTTAATTTCGTTTCTGTGGCTGGCTCCATCTAGTGTTGAAACTGAGAAGTGCAACAGAGTTGAGCTCAAGCTTCTTGTGCGGGCCATATTCAATGATATTTTCAGAATTTGCTGCGGGCCAATAAAAACTGGACCGCGGGCCGCAGTTGGCCCGCGGGCAGTAGTTTGGACACACCTGCGAGTAGAAGGTTATGTGTTTGGATATTGCAGTAGGAAACCTAACCATACCTTTTAATAATGTCCAATCTCACAGTTTTCTGCAACTGTGCCATTGTTTGAGTACGGCTGGGTATTGTTTGAAAATATTCAGCACCAACGCTGATCTGATACCTTTAATTAGATACTGAAATCAAAACAATACATTTTTTTCAATCGTTTCCCCCCATTTGTGACCATTAAAACATGTTACTGTAACTGATATTATTATATTAACTGTTACTGTACTGATATAAGGACGCACGGTGGCTTAGTGGTTAGAACGTTCGCCTCACACCTCCAGGGTCCGGGGTTCGACGGGACCATGTGTGTGCGGAGTTTGCAGTTGCATGTTTTCCCCGTGCTGCAAACTCCTGGTACTCCGGTTTCCTCCCCCAGTCCAAAGACATGCATGGTAGGTTGATTGGTAGGTTGGTAAATTGTCCATCATGTGAGTGTGTATGTGATTGTGCCCTGCGATGGACTGGCACTCTGTCCAGGGGGTACCCCGCCTTGTGCCCGATGCTCCCTGGGATAGGCTCCAGGTTCCCTGCGACCCTGAAGAAGGAATAAGCGGTTGAAGATGGATGGATCGATGGATGTACTGATATACAGTCACTGGTTTGATGTAAAAACAAAAAGTTCCAATCTATTTATACACCTGTACATAACTATGACATAAAAAGTAAGTCATTAATTAAGTTATATTTATAAAGCACATTCACAACAACAATAGTTGCCCAAAGTGCTGTGCAAAGATTAGAATAAAATGATCAAATATCAAAGACTGAAACAAAAGACTGAAAATACAAACAGGGAACAATATAATAAATAATAATGCTGAGAGATGAAATAGTATAAACTGAAGAGCTTCAGTTAATGTTCACATCAAACATCAGAAAGAAGAAAAAGTGTGATCTCTGCAACTTAACCGTGACATGGATGTTGGTACCAGATGGGCCGGTTTGAGTATTTCAGAAACTGCTGATCTCCTGGGATTTTCACACACAACAGTCTCTAGAGTTTATACAGAATGGTGTTGGAAAACAAACAAAATCCTTGAGGTGGTTGGGTTACAGCAGCACAAGACCACTTAAAAGATCTGAAAACTCCAGTGAACTCTCCAGACTCGTGCTTTCCACCAAAGCTGATGAATGTTTATAACAAATGAACAGTCACAGCAATTAGATATCTTCAGAATGTTACAAAAACAAAACAAAGCAGTGTTTACAGGAAAGAGAACAGAGCAGCAATAGCATGTTGAGGAAATAGTCACGGTTTCAGCCATGGTTATTTTAGAGTCTTCCAACCAGATGATGTGATAGAGTGGTGGGGTGGTGGAAGACATGGGCTGGAGTGTAGACCAGAGCAACTAGAACCTTAACCAGAACCTGAGTTCTGTCATGATGTCTGGATTCTGTAGGGTATAACAGTGGAATTGTGTAATAATAAAAATGAAGAATTGATCTTCAGTAAGTGTTTATTCCTGATAGTAGTGCTGCAACACCACTCTGTAAAGTCCTATGATGATGAAGAATCACACCAAGCAAGCACAGGTTCTTTAGATCTTAGACACACTGTCTGCTCTTACACTTTGTGGAAATGTGTTACATTTAATTCAGATTATTTCTCAGTGTGAAAAAAATGTTCAGAAAATGCCGCTGTGAGTCGAGCACATTTCATTAAAAATATCTTCTCTGGAATCTGCATCAGATGAAAATTCTTCATAACCTGAAATTAAACAAAAACAAGTTTAATATTTAAGCTGTCAGATTGAACATGAACATTAAACATCAAAGTAAAGTTTAAGTGCAAAGTTTAAAACAATACCCAGTAACTCACTGAATATGAATCTGTTTATAATCAATAGCTCTTTATAAAAACAGGACCAGGTTACTTACACTTTTTCTTCACTAAACAAAACACATCAAATAATGTTAATGAGTCTAAATATTTATATATTTTATTTCTGTACATGTTTATCTGAAATACTTGTAAATCACCTCAAGTTCTGTAGTTTAAGACTGAAGAGCTGCTCCTTTAATGCGTCTCTGAGTTTATTCAGAGACAGATCCAGTTCTCTCAGGTGTGAGGGATTTGATCTCAGAGCTGAAGTCAGAGCAGCACAGCCTTCATCTGAGATATCACAATAACGCAACCTGCAGAGAGACAATGACACACTCTTCACTCTCTCAGTTTATATCATTACATGGATTACTGCACTTTTATATCTGGAATATACTGTGGAGTTTAAATTGATATTTTTTTATTAAGTTTACTCTCTCAGTTTACACAAACATTTACACACAACTTTACTAAAATATTGATAAATGAGACCCTGTGTGTACGTGTGTGTACGTGTGTGTACGTGTGTGTGTGTACGTGTGTGCGTGTACGTGTGTGCGTGTACGTGTGTGTGTGTACGTGTGTGTGTTTGTACGTGTGTGTGTGTGTGTGTGTGCAATTTAATTTAATCAATTCAACAAGAGCAATCAGGGCTCAGTTTCCTAAAAGCATTGTAAAGTAAAGATCCTTGTATCTGGGAGAGAGAGTGTTTAAAGTGATGCTCGCTCTACCATTAAACGATGATGTTTGTGCTGTGATGCTTTTGGGAAACTCGGCCCTGATCTGCTTATACTACTACAAACACTGAATACATAAATACTGTGATCAGATCAGGAAAAAACATCAATGTGGACTGAAATGAAATGATTTTCCTCCTCAGGATATTTGATGCAGACCTAAAACCTCTGCTTCAGTCTCACTATTAGAGAATGTGTCTTACTGAGGAGCAGGTCATGTGACTCTCAGAGAGATGATCTTACCTCAGTGTCTCCAGTTTACAGTGAGGATTCTCCAGTACAGCAGAGAGACACTTCACTCCTGATTCTCTGAGTTTATTCCTAGACAGATCCAGTTCTCTCAGGTGTGAGGGGTTTGATCTCAGAGCTGAAGTCAGAGCAGCACAGCCTTCATCTGAGATATCACAATAACGCCAACCTGCAGAGACACAATCAGTATGTTTACATGGACAACAATAATCCAATATTAACTTCGATTAAGACAATACTCTGATTAAGAAACTACCATGTAAACAGCAAAAAAAAAAGATTAAAGTCATAATGGAAGTAAACACTATGTTTTAGTAAACTATGTTTAGAAGTAAACACCATGAAGACTATGTTCACATGGACAACTGTAATCTAATTATTGACCTTATTCTGAATAAGACAATACTGTGATTAAGGTGTTTACATGAGTCACTTTTAGAATATTCCTTTCAGGTTCCTGTGTTACATGTTATAGAAAATAGATCAATGAACATCACACGTCATTACGTCACCGCGCTTCGCCGTCCGACGTCCCTCCAGAATTTCACATATCAACATACAGTTCGTCTTCGTTATGGGACCATATACAGTTTTGGGTGTTTTATTTAGAATTTTTACAAACACTTCAAGTGCAGTTAATTGTTTGTCATGCTGTAAGTGCAAATAGACGACTGCTTGAGCAGGTGGGCTGCGTCTCAAAACCTACTATGTAGTAGCCGAGATACATGTATTTCACCTACTTATATAGTATAGTGGAAGCACGGTGTGTGGGACGCAGCCGTGCTGTCTTGTTTGCTGTAAAATGGGTGCGCTGCCGTGTGAACGTGTCCTGTCGGAAAATACGGTGAAAACTCTCACACGATGTTAATAGTGTGATTAAGGTGTGTACATGTCTGTAATACACATTGATAGTGCGACTAAAACAGGAACACTCCACATGTCTTAATTCCCTTTGTGTTTACTTCGATTATGACTTTAATCTGATTAAGGTAATTAAATAAAATTGCTGTTTACATGGTAGTTTATTAATTAGAGTATTGTCTTATTCGGGTTAAGATTGGATTATTGTTGTCCATGTAAACGTACTGACAAATGGAATTAAGACATGTGGAGTATTCCAGTTTTAGTCATGTTATCGACGTGCGTTACAGAAACCACGTACTTACATACTATATAGTAGGCGAAATACATGTATCTCAGCTTCTATATAGCAGGTAAGTATGCGGTTTGGGATGCAGCGCACGGCTTCAAGCAGTCATTTGCACTTACAGCATGACAAACAATTAACTGCACTTGAAGCTTTCATGAAATTCTAAATAAAAACACCCAAAACTGTATACGGTTCCATAACGAAGACAAACTGTATGTTGATGCGTGAAATTCTGGAGGGACGTCAGACGGCGTTGCGCGGTGGTGTAATGACGTGTGACGTTAATCGATCTACTTTCTATAACATAAAACGAGAACATGAGAGGAATATTCTAAAAGTAACTCATGTAAACACCTTAATCACAAAATTATCTTATTCAGAATAGGTGAATAATTAGATTATTGTTCCTATAAACGTGGTCTATGACACACTCTTCACTCTCTCAGTTTATATCATTACATGGATTACTGCACTTTTATATCTGGAATATACTGAGGAGATTAAATAGATTATTTTTATTACGTTTACAGCATTTAGCAGACTCCCTTATCCAGAGTGACTTATAGAAGTGTGTGTGGGAGTCACTACATGCAAATGAGCTGTGTCGGGAACGCGCTTCACACATTACTGGAGATCAACATAAACACATGAGTATGAAGAAAATCAGCCTTTCTGTCAGAAATCTTTAGTTCAGTTTGACTTACACAAACATTTACACACAACTTTACTGAAATATTGATAAATGAGACCCTGTGTGTGCGTTCTTGTAAATATGATCGTTATATCTCACAATCAGGACTGAGTTTCCTAAAAGCATTGTAAAGTTAAGATCATTGTAACTGGGAGAGAGAGTGTTCAAAGTGATGCTCGCTCTAGCATTAAACGATGATGTTTGTGCTGTGATGCTTTTGGGAAACTCGGCCCTGATCTGCTTACACAAGGTTTCCCTCACCAAAAAAGTGTTTTTACGGAGCACCTTAAGCTGAATGAATGTATTATAATATCAGATCATATTCTTATATGAACATATCAGAATGAATGTAAAACGATGGTGAGAGTTCTAAATAAAAAAGAGATCTCAAGCTGAAAGAAAAGCTGGAGACAGGAATGAGCTGCCAATCAACAATCAGTGTTTGGATGAATGTGTGTGTGTGTGTGTGGGTGTGTGTGATTGGTGTGTGTCCGATGGTCATCACCAAGTTAATTAAACAGCTGATTGGATATTTCTCTGTAACATCAACTCGGGATGGTAGTTACAAACATCAACTCAGATGAGAAAGTTCCAAACCATCAATAAGGTAAGCCTCAACAAAGAATAAATGAAGTATAAACTTTTTTGTTAGGGAGTAATTCTTATAGATGTTAACAACAGCATTAACCAATACAGAACATATAACTACAACACTTTCACCCAGTTGTCCTCTGGTGGTCAGATGAGACCAAAATGGAGCTCTTTGGCATCAACTCAACTCGCCGTGTTTGGAGGAGGAGGAATGCTGCCTATGACCCCAAGAACACCATCCCCACCGTCAAACATGGAGGTGGAAACATTATGCTTTGGGGTGTTTTTCTGCTAAGGCGACAGGACAGCTTCACTACATCAAAGGGACGATGAACAGGGCCATGTACCTTCAAATCTTGGGTGAGAACCTCCTTCCCTCAGCCAGGGCATTGAAAATTAAAAGTAATTACTATGTCATTACCAAGTACTAAGTCATGTTTTGCAGAGGGGTCAAATACTTATTTCCCTCATAAAATGCAAATCAATTTATAACATTTTGGCGCCATCGCTTTTTCTGGATTTTTTGTTGTTATTCTGTCTCTCACTGTTCAAATAAATCTACCATTAAAATTATAGACTGATCATTTCTTTGTTAGTGGGCAACGTACAAAATCAGCAGGGGATCAAATACATCTTTTCCCCCCACTGTATGTAGCGGTATAGCTCCTCTCCCTCACTCATGGAGCCACGCTGCTGTTTTTTTGCTTGGTTGCTGCTTTGTGTTTGGTTTCTGATTTTTTTTTGTTTTGCTGCTTTTTGTTATTTCATATTCTGATTTGGTTTTGTTTTGTGTTGGCTACGGTCATTGAGATCAGTCTTTCTTTAATTCCACTGTGTTGTAACAGTTTGTCAGTTATGCTGATACTGCTACATGGTAGTAGTGGTTTTGGTCAGTCTTGATCGACTTGCTACCTGTAATCAGTTTGAGCTCAAGGTTCTGTTTTCATGACAGTAAGGGTTTTTTTTTTCTTTCTTTGGGTCTGCTTTGAGCAGATTATAACTGACTTTGTGTTCTTTTGGGTTTCTCCCCCCTGTAGGAGCTGAGTGCTTCCTGAGGCTGGAGGAGGTCCTTTTCTGCACCTTGGGCTGTACTTAATTAAGGGTCGTTATTATTGCTGTATTTATTTGCAGTGAATTTTGTGGGTATCATTCTGATTAGTGGGGTGCTTTTCCCTTTTTGTAAAGCTGGTGCTTCTGTACTAGCCTGCCCTTCATACAGGAAGCCTCAGTTCTCCTAGGATCATCTGTTAAATCCTTTTGTGACTGTTTTATTCAACCAAATGCTTGATTGTATTGGCTGTTCTTCTTTTTAAGTAGTTATTGACTCCTTTTTAATCTTTAAATAAAATGTATTTTTGTATGGAAACCCAAGCCTCTTGCCTGTTCTAAGTGGAATGTACTTGTGTGTCCTTAGTTGGGTTATTTTCCCGTTTATTCAGGGTGGCGTAGTGGGTCTTAATCGAGCGAAACGAGCCACATTGCTACACATGTAAATATGTTGCATTATAGACAACTTACAAGTCAAAGTCTGTCTCTCTCTTTCTGGGAAAACAAAATGTTGCTCACAAAAAAGACATTTTATTTTTGTCATGTACAATCCAAAATTATGTAGCAATTGCTAAATGTTATTTGTGTTTTAATGAGGAGCAGGTCATGTGACTCAGTGATCTTACCTCAGTGTCTCCAGTTTACAGTGAGGATTCTCCAGTACAGCAGAGAGATACTTCACTCCTGAGTCTCTGAGTTTATTCCCAGACAGATCCAGTTCTCTCAGGTGTGAGGGGTTTGATCTCAGAGCTGAAGTCAGAGCAGCACAGCCTTCATCTGAGATATCACAATAACACAACCTGCAGAGAGACAATGACACACTCTTCACTCTCTCAGTTCAGGACACACAGATCAGTTCAGCAGGAACTTTTTCATCAAAGAGTCACTGCAGTCTTTAATCACTGTGAAACACAAAAACTTAGTCATTACTAAACCAGCTAATTTACATAGATCTTCATGTACTGAGCTAAGATATGTTATCCAGTGAAGGTAGCTAGTTGACTTTACATAAAGATTTCTCGACTTAACTAATGTTGGTATCTAACGGGGCTTGGTAGATAAACAAATTTATCTGTTATCGCATGTAATGTCTTTTTCTGATGAAAACCGCTGGGCAAAGTGTTTTGTCATATTAAAAAAATCTGTTCTAAAACGCAGTTGAGAGCATTCCAAAAGAAGCTCTGAGTGTTCCTGAAAACAGAATCTACTCCGTCGGATTAAAAAACAGATGCTGACCGATTCAAAATATTATGTATGAACACAGCCTTAGGTAGCTTCTTCACTAAACACTTGGAGGTTGAGGAGAGTTACTCTGACTGCTCAGGTGTGTCAGAAACACAGCCAGATGACATGTACTCCATCACACAGATCAACCGGGTTCTAGAACAGAATAAAAGAAAAAGGAACCTTTCACTGTCGAGTTACTTCCCTGATAAGTCCAAGTTGGTGAAGTCAGCACAACACGTCACCAAGAAAGAGAACCTGAAGGTGCTGTCACCTAGGAGAAGATTTCCACTCAGAAAATGGACATCAGCGGTACAAAAGACTCTTCTAAGTTAGTTGTGGACAGGATCTATCTGGCACTCTTTCTGCTTTTCTCGACTTTTCCCTGTCTTCTCTGTTTCCACACATGAGACTGGATTGAAAACTCTGTGTCATGGACATTGAGAGACTGGACATGTCAGTGTGGAGTCAGTACACTCCTGCATCCTGAACAAACACTGGACAAATACTTGGATTTATAAGCTCGATCTATTAAAGTTGGATATCTGATCTTAATTTCCAGACTTTATATTTTCATGGACTTAAAAATAAGAACAGACTGCATAGGGTTCAGGGTTTTATGGCGGGAGGTTGAATGGTGGTGCTTATAAATATGTAAATACACAAATACAGTCCCCTCCAAAACTATTGGAACAGAAAGGTCCATTAATTTGTTTGTGCTGTTCACCATCTTGGTTTGAGATTAAAAGATGGATATTAGACAAGAGTTTAGGATTTCAGTTTTTATTTACTGATATTTACATCAAGATGTGTTGAACATAAAACATAGAACATTTTGTATCAGGACACCCAAATTTTGGTGAGCAAAAGTATAGGAACAGATAAGTCTAAGTAAATTAAAGTAAATAACACTTAATATTTGGCAACATTTCTCTTGTCTGTGACTCACTGACATCAACAAACTGTTGGTTTCTTCTTTTGTAATGCTTTTCCAGGTTTTCACTGCAGCCTCTTTCAGTTGTTGTTTGTTTCGGGGGGTTTCTCCCTTCAGTCTCCTCTTCAGGAGGTGAAATGCTGATCAGTTGGGTTAAGGTCTGGTGATTGACTTGGCCAGTCTAAAACCTTCCACTTTTCCCCTCTGATGAAGTCCTTTGTTGAGCTGACGGTGTGTTTTGGATCATTGCCTTGCTGCATGATGAAGTTCCTCACCATTAATTTGATGCATATTTCTGTAAATTGGCAAAGTGTTCCTGTAAACTTCTGAATTCATTCTGCTGCTGCCATCATGAGTTCCATCATCAATAAAGATCAGTGAGAATGTTCCAGAAGCTTGAGCCATGACATTACCTTCACCAGGTTTCACAGATGAGCATGTATGTTTTGGATCATGAGCAGATGCTTTCTTTCTCCACACTTTGGCCTTTCCATCACTTTATTGGAGGTTAATCTTAGCTCCAGAACTTTTGTGGCTGATCTCTGTATTTATTTGTGAATTCCAATCTAGCTTTCTGATTCTTACTGCTGATGAGTGGTTTGCACTTTGTGGTATGGCCTCTATATGTCTGCTCTTGAAGTCTTCTTGAAATGGTGGATTGTGATACTTTCACCCTGCCCTGCGGAGGTTGTTGGTGATGTCACTTAATGTTTGTGATCAGCTGCTGTTGTTTTCCTTGGCCGACCAATTCGGTGTCTGTTGCTCAGTACATCAGTGGTTTCTTTCTTTTTCCAAATTGTTGTACTGACTCTGCCCAATGTTTGTGAGAAGCCTCTGATTAATTGTTGCTCTTTTCTCAGCTTCAAAGTGGCTTAATTTTCTCCCAAAGACAGCTCTCTGATCTTCACGATGGTTTATCCTTTTTAACAACAAATGCAGTCTTCACGGGTGAAACTGAAGGCTAAAACCATGAGTAGATGTTCAGAGCTATTTATTCTTTAAACTCTCAATCTAACAGGACACACCTGCGTAACATGAAACACCTGACAGTCACATGTTCCAGTGATTTTCTCGCCTTCAATTTGGGTGGTCTGATACAAAATGTGCTGTGTTCTCTGTCATTTAACATCTTAAAAGTCAAAATCGCTCTCTTTCACACAAAACACAATGTTGCTCACAAAAAGTTGTTTGTATTGTGTCATGTACAGTCCAAAAATATGTAGCAAATGCTATATGTGTCTTACTGAGGGGCAGGTCATGTGACTCTCAGAGAGATGATCTTACCTCAGTGTCTCCAGTTTACAGTGAGGATTCTCCAGTACAGCAGAGAGACACATCACTACTGAGTCTCTGAGTTTATTCCCAGACAGATCCAGTTCTCTCAGGTGTGAGGGGTTTGATCTCAGAGCTGAAGTCAGAGCAGCACAGCCTTCATCTGAGATATCACAATCACACACCCTGCAGAGAGACAATGACACACTCTTCACTCTCTCAGTTCAGGACACACAGAATCATCAACTTTATCAGCACAGTCACTACAGCCTTAAATCACTGTGTATTACTGTGAATCATGTTTATGGAATTTTAAACAGTATTACTAAAATGAAATGGTGGTGTTAAAAACAGGTTGTATTATTTATTATTATAGTGTGAAAAGGTCTGAAAAGTTGCATTCATGATTCACAGAACAGAACTTCTCAAACCACAATGAAGTGAAAATGACAAAACCTTAACTCTTACAACTGTAACCTATTCCTGAGCTTTTTATCACCAGACTTCTGAAATTATATTGTGTGTGTGTGTGAGTGAGAGAGAGAGAGAGAGAGAGAGAGAGAGAGAGATACGATCATTAGACACCAGTGTGGAATTAATCAGTGTTACAGTGAAATATAATGATGTTCCTCCTCAGGATATTTGATGCTGAACCTAAAACCTCTGTTTCAGTCTCACTATTAGAGAATGTGTCTTACTGAGGAGCATGTCATGTGACTCTCAGAGAGATGGTCTTACCGCAGTGTCTCCAGTTTACAGTGAGGATTCTCCAGTACAGCAGAGAGACACATCACTCCTGAGTCTCTGAGTTCATTCCTAGACAGATCCAGTTCTCTCAGGTGTGAGGGGTTTGATCTCAGAGCTGAAGTCAGAGCAGCACAGCCTTCATCTGAGACACCACAATTACACAACCTGCAGAGAGACAATGACACACTCTTCACTCTCTCAGTTCAGGACACACAGATCAGTTCAGCAGGAACTTTTTCATCAAAGAGTCACTGCAGTCCTTAATCACTATGAAATACAGAATTAGCAATTATATGAGAGCAGTAACTAAAAATAATAATAAACAAAGTGCTTGTGTGTGTGTGTGTGTGTGTGTGTGTGTGTATTGTGGTAATAAATTTAAGACACAGGAAATCACAAGGGTAACAGAGTATGTAGTTTATTGAGAATCACTATCATACACATCATACACTGGAGAGAGAACAGGACTTGTAGGAGAATAATCTGTGGGTGAAAGGGAATATAGTGGTGTGTTTGTAGCAAAGCTACTATCATCATCAGAGGAAAGAATAAACGGGTCCTACACAGAGGTCATGGGAAACAGCTGAGCCTCAGTTTGAGTAGAAGCATGAACATAGGTCACTGATGGAGTGATATGATAAGCGGGAGGATAAGGAAACCCTGGAGGTTCAGGTGAAGAGCAGAGACGGTCCAGCAGAACTGTAACAGACACTGACAAATGTGCCAGCTGATGACGTATATATTCACCCAGGCCTGTGAGATTGAGCAGCCGAGAGAGAGAAGGGAGATGGTCAGCTGGACAGAGATCAGAGAGAGAGGACAAAAATTAGATAAAACAGTAGTGGTCACACTTAAAATATTTCCACATATACACAGTATCTTACAAAAGTGAGTACACCCCTCACATTTGTGTAAATATTTGATTATATCTTTGCATGTGACAACACTGAAGAAATGACACTTTGCTACAATGTAAAGTAGTGAGTGTACAGCTTGTGTAACAGTGTCAATTTGCTGTCCCCTCAAAATAACTCAACACACAGCCATTAATGTCTAACCCACTTGCAAAAAAAAGTGAGTACACCCCTAAGTGAAAATGTCCAAATTGGCCAGAATTATCCATTTTCCCTCCCAGGTGTCAAGTGACTTGTTAGTGTTACAAGGTCTCAGGTGTGAATGGGGAGCAGGTGTGTTAAATTTGGGGTCATCACTCTCACACTCCCTCATACTGGTCACTGGAAGTTCAACAGGGCACCTCATGCAAAAAACTCTCTGAGGATCTGAAAAAAAAAGAATTGTTGCTCTACATAAAGATGGTCTAGGCTATAAGAAGGTTGCCAAGATCCTGACACTGAGCTGCAGCACGGTGTCCAAGACCATACAGCGGTTTAACAGGACAGGTTCCACTCAGAACAGGCCTCGCCATGGCAGACCAAAGAGTGCACATGCTCAGTGTCATATCCAGAGGTTGTGTTTGGTAAATAGACGTATGAGTGCTGCCAGCATTGCTACAGAGGTTGAAGGGGTGGGGGGTCAGCCTGTCAGTGCTCAGACCATACGCCGCACACTACGGTAAATTGGTCTGGATGGCTGTCGTCCCAGAAGGAAGACTCTTCTAAAGATGATGCACAAGAAAGCCTACAAACAGTTTGCTGAAGACATGCAGACTAAGGACATGGATTGCTGGAACCATGTCCTGTGGTTTGATGAGACCAAGATAAACTTATTTGGTTCAGATGGTGTAAAGCGTGTGTGGCGGCAACCAGGTGAGGAGTACAAAGACAAGTAAATATTGCCTACAGTCAAGCATGGTGGTGGGAGTGTCATGGTCTGGGGCTGCATGAGTGCTGCCGGCACTGGAGAGATACAGTTCATTGAGGGAACCATGAATGCCAACATGTACTGTGACATACTGAAGCAGAGCATGATCTTGTCCCTTTGGAGACTGGGCCGCACGGCAGTATTCCAGCATGATAATGACCCCAAACACACCTCCAAGATGACCACTGCCTTGCTAAAGAAGCTAAGGGTGAAGGTGATGGACTGGCCAAGCATGTCTCCAGACGTAAACCCTAAACCCTATTGAGCATCTGTGGGGCATCCTCAAATGGAACGTGGGGGAGCACAAGGTCTCTAACATCCTCCAGCTCCATGATGTCGTCATGGAGGAGTGGAAGAGAACTCCAGTGGCAACCTGTGAAGCTCTGGTGAACTCCATGCCCAAGAGGGTTAAGGCCGTGCTTAAAAATATTGGTGGCCACACATTATATTGACACTTTGAGCCCAATTTGGACATTTTCACTTAGGGGTGTACTCACTTTTGTTGCCAGCGGTTTAGACATTAATGGCTGTGTGTTGAGTTATTTTGAGGGGACAGCAAATTTACACTGTTACACAAGCTGTACACTCACTACTTTACATTGTAGCAAAGTGTCATTTCTTCAGTGTTGTCACATGAAAAGATATCATCAAATATTTACACAAATGTGAGGGGTATACTTACTTTTGTGAGATACTGTACATGTACAAGTACATGCAAAGAATCTAGGAAACAGGTATCAATACATGACATGAAAAAAGAATAATGATTAAAAGCACACTCATAAGTGTGTAAGTCTTTAAGAAACACACACCCACACACACACACACACACACAAACACACACACACACACACACACACAGACACACACACACACTCACAGAATGTTTAAGAAGCACCAAAAATGTATAAACAAAGTTAGAATTAGAAAAGAAATATGTGTAACAATAGGCAATAATAAAAAATATATCTCACCCATAATGAAGAAGTGGTAAAATATCCAAATTGTCTCCAGGACAACGGGGCGATGAGATGCGCACAGCTCGGTTACCAGAAGTGGGAATGCCAGTAAGGGACTTGGAATATTTTTTTTTTAATACCCGAAAGAAAAACATGAAGATAAGGAGATATCCAATAACTGAAAATGGGTTTTAAGGGAATTAAAAGCAAGAATATTTTATTCTGATTGTATTTAAAAATGAGAAAAGTTGAGTTTAAGGAGAAATAATAAAAAGAAATTATTACAGCATATTGGGATTCCAAAAGAATGAGATAATTGGGCGTAACCTAAAGATAAGTCTGTATAAATAGGGAATTGAGTCTGTGTATAGATTTAGATCACTTTGGGACGTCTCACTGATTGGATCTCATGTTGTTTTTTAAACAATAAACTGGATTTTTGCTTCTCTCATACATCGTGTTCTAGATTTTTACTTTCAATTGTGCTTCTGAGTATGATCACTTATGGAAAAAAGTAATTAGCACCACTACTCGTTTTTGACACGACACTATGTATTTCTGTATTATTTTTAATGCCGTGACTAAAACTGTTCATCAGAAATGTTCTCTTCAGTTCCAGTTCTGAGACAAGCAAAGATCAGTAACATCAACTATATGTAGAAAACACAACTAATATTGTGATCAGATAATTAGGAATCAGATTAATCAGTGTGCACTGAAACTATTAGAGAATGTGTCTTACTGAGGAGCAGGTCATGTGACTCTCAGAGAGATGATCTTACCTCAGTGTCTCCAGTTTACAGTGAGAATTCTCCAGTACAGCAGAGAGACGCTTCACTCCTGAGTCTCTGAGATTATTCCCAGACAGATCCAGTTCTCTCAGGTGTGAGGGGTTTGATCTCAGAGCTGAAGTCAGAGCAGCACAGCCTTCACCTGAGATATCACAATAACGCAACCTGCAGAGAGACAATGACACACTCTTCACTCTCTCAGTTCAGGACACAGAGATCAGTTCAGCAGGAACTTTTTCATCAAAGAGTCACTGCAGTCCTTAATCACTATGAAACAAAGAATTATGATTTATATGAGAGCAATAAGTAAAAAACAAACAAAGAGGATGTGTGTGTGTGTGTGTGTGTGTGTGTGTGTGTGTGTGTGTGTGTGTGTGTGTGTGTGTGTGTGTGTGTGTTTGTGTGTGTGTGTGTGTGTGTGTGTGAGAGAGTGTGAGTGTGAGTGTTTCTGTCTTCAGAGGGACCAAATGTAGGTATATTTTGAGGAACCAGTGACAGTTTATACCTTCAGGACATTTATCTGGTCCCAGTGAGGATTTATTTGGACAGAAACTGCAGTTTAAGGTTAAGGTTTGGCTGTAGGTTGTTAAATTGTGATTTTTATCTTAATGCTGTTTTAAAGCAGGATGTTGAATTGCCAGGATGTTACCTGACTTGTGTAATCTCACAGCTGTTGCTTGTTATAATTCACCCTTTTGTTGAAGACATTTCCCCCACTGGCTGAGACCAATCAACATCCAGCACTGAATCTCCAACCTGTTTACTTCACACCAAAATACTTTCTTCTGTACCCAATATAACAACTTGCTTTCAGATGGGATGACAGAGATGGTGCAGACATGAGACTAACACTCTGTTCTCTGTCTCTCCGACGGTGGTGTAGTGTTGTAAATAAACCATATTTTCCATAAAGCGACATGTTGCTGATCTTTACTGCAAAGTTCCTGAGTAATCTCTGTAGTAGGGGTGTGTGTGTGTGAGAGAGAGAGAGCGCGAACACTCTACATAAAGTTAACACCCCATGATGAACAATGAATGCAGTACAAAGGAGTAAATGTTCTCTGTCTTTAGAACCATCACCTATTTCAAAGCTTATTTTCAGCTTCCTTTATTACTGAGAAATACTGAATACTTAGATGATCTTACCTCAGTGTCTCCAGTTTACAGTGAGGATTCTCCAGTACAGCAGAGAGACACTTCACTCCTGAGTCTCTGAGTTTATTCTGAGACAGATCCAGTTCTCTCAGATTGGAGGATTCAGATCTGAGCACTGAGGCTAAAGCTGCACAACTTTCCTCATTTAGGCCACAATTATTAAACCTGAAGGAAAGAACAAAATACATGATGCAATAACAGTGTACATTATCAAACAAGTTCTCAAACACTTTTTATATGAAATGTACAAACATGCTATACATGTGCTGCAACATGCTGCATCATTTACTGTGTAATGTGTGTTTACTGAATGTAGATTAGAGACATTTATACCACAGTACCCTTGGTTCTGGATTCTGATTGGTCAGAAGGTGTTGATTAATTTTCTATAACAGCAGCTCTGACAGCAGTACAGCTACAATCACAGCTTTATATTAATGCACTCTAATACATTATTGTTTCTATAGTAACAGCTGTCGCAACGGACCAACAGTCGGCGCGCAGGACAAGAAAGTCGCTTCTTCCCCGACTGCCACAGAACCAACGCCAACTGAAAGGACCATCACGGTGGGGCGGAACCGCCGACACCACACCGCCCGGCGATTGGGGAATTAGTTGGAAGAATCCCACCACTCCGAGGCCGGAAGAAGGAGATAAAAGGACGCCCTTCCGCCCATGCGAGTTCGAATACCGACTCACAGGCTACGTGCGCATCTCTTAGTCGAGAAGAGGTATTCCCACCGCAGACGCGGTATAATATTCCACTAACCTCTCGCTCTCTCGCTCTCTCCTCTCCCTGAAGGTTCGAGGACGAGGACGACGGCTGAGCGCAACGGTGAATGACAGCACGGGAACCCCCACAAACTCTAACGGGAATCCCGACACGCCCCCGAGAGCGCCACTACGCCAGCCCTGCCCCCACAGAACCTCACACACTTACACCACCTCCCCTCCCTGTTGTGTGACTCAGCAAATAAACCTGTAATTCCTTTACTACCACAACCAGTTTCCCGTGTGTCTCTGCTCCGCCTTTTCAGCGGGCTATTCCCGCTACACAGCTCATTCACATGGATGTGTTTCCATCCATCGATCCATCTTCATATTAACATTAACAGAGGAAAAACAACTGGTGCAGCTCCAGCATAAGTGATAACAGGAATTTGTTTGATAGACAAATTACTTTGGTGTAAGAGGATTAATAGACTTTGCTGTTTTAGGAAAAATTACAGATTATTACAGTAACTCTGCTTCATGTTGGTCTGCATCACAACACCCTTTTAAACTATTTTCCTATAATATGTTTTATTCTACATTAAATATACACTATATGGCCAAAGGTATGTAGACCCCTGATCATCACACACATATGTGGTTCTTCCCCAAACTATTCGCACAAAGTCTGAAGCACATAATTTGTATAGAATGTCTTTGTACAATGTAGCATTACAATTTCCCTTCACTGGAACTAAGAGGCCCAAACCTGTTCCAGCATGACAATGACCCTGTGCACAAGGCGAGCTCCATTAAGACATGATGTGTCTGGAGTGGAAGCAATCGAGTGTCCTGCACAGAGCCCTGACCTCAACCCCACTGAACACTGACTGCACCGCAGGCTTCCTCACCTGACATCAGTGCCTGACCTCACTAATGCTCTTGTGGCTGAATGAACACAAATCCCCACAGATACGGCAACAAATCTACTGTAGTGTAAAGCTATACTGCAGAAGAGTGGACCTTATTATAATAGCAAATGGGGAATAAATCTGGAATGGGATGTTCAACAAGCACATATGGGTGTGATGGTCAAGGGTGCACATACTTTTGGCCATACAGTGTACAACTCTTATGATATCTTATGACGTCTGAAAATGTTCTTGTATCTTGCATGTATGCTATAAGAATATTGTAATAGTGTAACAGTTATATTCAGCATTACTTACTGAGCTTTTCTGGATGCTGCAACCACAGCCAGGAGCTTCAGAAGAACCTCGTCTGATGTACAGTGTTTGTTGGTATATTTATTAAGGACAAACACATCCTGTTTCTGCATTGATGTCAGTAACACAAACACCACAGCTGACCACTGAGAAGAAGAAAGTTTGCTTTGTTGTAAACTTCCAGATTGCAGGTAGTGTTGGACTTCCTCAACTAGAGAATGATCATCCAGTTCATACAGACAGTGGAACAGATTGATGGATTTCTCTGTTGAGGGATTCTCTCTGATCTTCTTCTTTATGTAATGAACTGTTTCCTGGTTACTGTGGGAGCTACTTCCTGCCTGTGTCACTATTGTTTGTAAGAGGAGCTGATTGGACTCCAGTGAGAGTCCCAGAAGAAAGCGAAGGAAAAGATCCAGATGTCCATTTTCACTCTGTAAAGCCTGATCTACAGCACTCTTGTGGACATCTGAGATCGTAACTTTCAGCAACAATTCTAGAAATATTGGCTTTTTAAAAACATTTCTCTTTTCATTCATGAATGTCAGGTGCACATATAGAGCTGCGAGGTGTTCCTGAATGCTCAGATGAACAAAGCAGTACACTTTATTCTGGTGAAGCCCAAACTCCTCTCTGAAGATCTGTGTACACACACCTGAATACACTGATGCTTCTGTCACATCAATGCCACACTCCATCAGGTCTTCCTCATAGAAGATCAGGTTGCCTTTCATCAGCTGCTGAAAAGCCAGTTTACCCAGTTTCAGAACCATTTCTGTATCTGTCTCTCCGCTCTTTGTGTACTTTTTCTTTATGACGTTTGTCTGAATGATGAGGAAGTGTGTGTACATTTGAGTCAGAGTCTTGGGGATCTCTCCACTCTCTGCTTCACCCAACATTCTCTCTAGAACAGTGGCTGAAATCCAGCAGAAGACTGGGATGTGGCACATGATGTAGAGGCTTCTTAATGACTTCAGGTGTGTGATGATTCTGTTGCTCAGGCTCTGATCACTGATCCTCTTCCTGAAATATTCCTCCTTCTGTGGGTCATTGAACCCTCGTACCTCTGTGACTCGATGGACACACTCAGAGGGGATTTGATCAGCTGCTGCTGGTCGGGAGGTGATCCAGATGAGAGCAGAGGGAAGCAGATTCCCTTTGATCAGGTTTATCAGCAGCACATGCACTGATACTGATTCAGTTACATCACACAACCTCACTGTGTTCTGGAAATCCAGAGGGAAACGACACTCATCCAAACACACAAAATGAACAGAACTTTGTCCAAGCTGGAAATGTTTCTTTCTTTTATCTCCTTATAAAAGAAATGAAGAAGCTCCATCAGACTCAGGTTTCGATCCTTCAATAAATTGAGCTCTCTGAAAGGAAGTGGAAATATGAGATGAACATCCTGATTTGTTTTTCCCTTCAGCCCAGTCTAGAATGAATTTCTGCACAGAGACTGTTTTTCCAATGCCAGCGACTCCCTTTGTCAGAACGCTTCCTGATGGGTTTGACTTCTTCAGATAAGGGCTTAAAGATGTCATTGCATTTGATTGGTGTTTCCTCTGTTGCTGCTCTGTCGGATGCTGCCTCGATCTGTCTCACCTCATGTTCATTATTGACTTTTCCACTGTCTCCTTCTGTGATGTAGAGCTCTGTGTAGATCTCATGCAGAAGTGTTGGGTTTCCTGGTTTGTTATCACCTCATTTACATGCTGGAAACTTCTTTAGCAGATTTAATTTGTATCTCTCCTGAAGATGAGGTTCAGTGCTTACAGACTTACACCTGTAAAATGGTAATAGACATGTGGTGAGATATCAAGCACAATCTCTGTCGTTTTTCTTGAGTCAAATGTATATGTGCTTGTTATCCTCATTATCTGTAGAAATACTCAGCACAAAGTGACTGGAGAGATGTTTATAATACCAGCATAATGATTAAAATACTATTGTCATGCTGAGTTTGATCTTACCCTGTATCTGTGATTATGATCTGTTGTGTTTTCTCTCTTGCTCCCTGCAGGACACTGAATACAAAAGTTTTAAATATCATGCACTTGTCCATTTTATTACACCATTATCCACATTACTTAAAATTATGGTTTGAACTTTAGCCTCTAATTTAATAAAATAATGATCAGTGTTTCAGAGAATTCAAATGTAACTAAACCTGATGGATACAAATAACAAAATTATACAGATACAGGTCGAGAGCTTCAGTTAATTTACACATCGGACATTAGAATGGGGAAAAATGTGATCTCTGACCATGGCATGGTTGTTAGTGCCAGACGGAGACGGAACTGTCCAGTTCGGGTGAGTTTGTGCCCATTATAGCCTCAGATTCCTGTTCTTGACTGACAGGAGTGGAACCTGATGTGGTCTGCTGCTGGTGTATTTTTTTGTTTTTATTTGCACCATTCTGTGTAAACTCTAGAGACCGTTGTGGATGAAAAACCCAGAATATCAGCAGTCAAACCAGCTCCTAAGGCACCACCAATCATGCCACGGTCAAAGTGACTGAGTTTATATGTTCCCCATTCTGATGTTTGATGTAAAGATGAACTAAATATCTTGACTTGTATCTGTATAATTTATGCATTGTGCTGCTGTCACATGATCGACTAATTGAATGAATGTGAAGGTGTACAGGTGTTCCTAATAAAGAAAACAGTATGTGTATCTTTATAATATTCTAAAAGAAAACTTTCATACTACAGAATATATATCAGTATATATCAGTATAATGGATATTTAGCTTTTTTAAATTAAAATGTTTAACAATGAGATATTAGTTAATTTGAGTTACATGTAAATGTTTGTTACCGTTCTGGTGTGGATTCTCTCTTCTCTTTAAATGTTAGTGGTAAAGGCATAGACTGATCACTCTTCATAGACACACAGCTGGGTACTGGTGAGTCTGATCTCTTTATTTCTGTTGTACTGCTCACACACACACACACACACACACACACACACACACACACACACACACACACACAAACCAATAAAATTAAATTAAACTTTACTAACTTGACTAAAATTCTTTAGTTGTTTCTCACTTACTTATCAACAACCTGGCAACCATGTGGCACATACATATTTAACTACAAGTTTGAACCTTTTAATGTTTTACTCTTCAGAGATGTTTTAATTATTTCATGCTTTAGTTTTTTATGTTTAACTTTTTGTTAACATTTAAACATACTTGTTATGATTTTAACCTTTAAAGATTATAACATTTTTGACTTTTAACCTTTACCTGCTTAACTGTTAAACATTTTCAAATTAATTACAGTAAAATATATCGTTTAACTCTTTTAGCATGTTTAACTCGTTCAAGACATCAAAGTTTATTTTTAACTCTGTCATCCATGAACTTTAACCTTCTAGTCTAAATTTGAACCACATTATTTTGAATATTAAAGAATTATTCTATGTGATTTTGTAATACTCTAATAGTTTTGTAAAGTTTGTATTGTTGCACTAATTAGTTTTTTCTCTGATTTGATGGTCTACAGATTACACAACACGTACAGGCCTGAGGTGCTCTTTTATGTGTGCATTATATTAACTTTATTCCATATAATTTTATAGTGAAATAAAGTTAGTAATTTTATGAAGTGGCTTTAAGTAGTTTAATGAAGATGTTACCTGTGTGTAGATGAGGGATCTGCTGGAGGTTCTATAAACACATCACTGTTCATGGAGGAACTGCTGGGTCCTGAAGAGTCTGATATCTTTTCCTTGGTGTCACTATTCAACAACATATACGTTTTGTTATTAATAATTTATCTGTCTGTAGATTCTCATTAACGTCCGTCAGTAGACAATCACTAAAAAGATTAGTACTAGAGTAGTCTGACATTTTTAGGGATTATTCTTTTAGGGTGAAGGCTGTTCTTAATTTCACTGTGCATGTGCATTGTGACAATAAAGGCATTCATTCATTCGTTTATGTGAAATGGCCACATATTTTGAACTGCTGCTCATGCACCACCAGGGGGCGCTGTAACACACTTGGAGGAACGCGCTACTGCTTGCATGATTGGCTAGTGTACACCCCAACCACGGCCAATCTTCCAGACATGGATGACGTCATCGCGATTCGAACTCGTGATGTCTGGATGATGGAGCAAACGCTTTTCTAGTGTAAACTCTAACTTTTTAAACTTATTTAATTTTAACTTATTTTCCTAGAAATGTTCTATTCTGCTTTCAGAGCCTAGGTTATTGGTGTTGATCAATAGAACAGATAATAATGTGTAACACATTAAGAGCTTTAATTTATTGCCCTTTAAAGCCTCATGATGTTCACTGATGCCTGGGCAGAATCTAAGTTTAACCCCCGCTCTATGATGTACATAAAGTCTTTATATTTTCAATAAATATTCATGCCTTAAATAAAATAACTGCTTACCTCTTTTTGAACTGCAGAGATCCAGCAGGTTGTTGACGATTAGTGTGATCCATTTTCACTATTAGTAAAGAAAGGTTATTGGTCATGGACAGACAGATTTGTATGATCAGGACTGATCTCTTGTACTGGTTTGTGCCACAGTCCACATTCAAACATATATAAATATAAACAAATAAATAAACATACAGTACTGTATACATACATAACACTCAATACCAAATCTGCTGGTCTGGACTGTTCATTACTCATTACGTTAATTCTCTTCCGAAAACACGTTTCAGAGTAAATATATAGAGTATTTATATAGAGTGTATATAGAGATTATATATGTATTTATATATTTATATACAAGTAAAGACTATTTATATGTATACTTATTTGTATACTCGCTGTGTAAATTCTGATGTGTTAGCAACGAGACCACGTTGCTGATCACGCGCGGTGTAGACGCGCTGATACACAGCGGGAGCGCGAGTAAGATCTGTAATGTCTCATTAAAACACTAGGATCAAAAATAAACACAAATCAAATAATATTCCTAAAGACAGTGAGTAACAGAAACCACAAGGTGCAGTGAAAGTGAGTTTTAATTATTCATTTATTACTGTAGTTTTATTCTGTGGCTTTTGTGCATCCATTTTATATATATATACAGCTCCACGCTGTCTTCATCATGGAGGACTGTCATTAACACAAGACTAAAGCTGGATATAACAGAACCACACAAACATGATCACTGACATAACTAGAACTAAGCATCTCGCTCAAAAGTTAAACACGTAATGTATGTAACATTAAATTTCAGCTCTTTTTCTGGCATGTAGGTGACATGTCATGTGTGTATGGGGATGTAGGCTTAAAGCCATAATCACTTAATTCAACAAAGTACTACATAATGATTGGCTGATTGGATAATTTACTTAATGAGAAGGTATACATGTGTTAATTATTATTAACTGATTCAACAGTCCCTGGATAAATGACACGATCTGATTCTTGTTTCATTAATGTTTATATAATGCCAGTTAATAACTATATACAATAACCTTTAACCCATTTTAGCAGTAAAAGCGTCACCACAGAGCAAAAGCCATGAAATCCATTTAGAACAGAACCAGTTGTAATGTCCTGCACAGTTTAGTGTTTACCTGCTCTAAGGGAAGATGTTTATTAGCTGATTAGTTGAATAAGGTGTAATAAAGCAGGAGAACACTGAAGGACAGGAGGTTTTTCAGGACCAGGGCTGGGAATTTATGACCCAGTGATAGGAGGCTCATAGGTGAAGAACACAAGTGTTTTATTTGTTCTTGTTCTTCTTGTTGTTGTTGTACTGAGTGGACTTTAGCATACACTATCTATTCTCCACTTTACTTCCGATAAAAAACTAATTCCACGTTTGTAAATTAATTTATATTTTATTGACTATCGATTATTGACTCTTCTCCTTACCAAAATAAAACCTAAAAACTATTTCAGCAGTCGTTGATTTGTGTTGCTTATCAACTTAATTTCAGCTAAAGTTTCATGTTTTTTTTTTTTTTTTTTTTTTTTTTTTTACATTTGGAAAATCCTCAGTACTACAACACGGAACACAGACAAGTTTGAAGTGTTGACGTTAACACACCACGTTATGACTCTATAACTACACGTGTATGTGTATAAATCTGGTCTGAGAGATTTCTATTTTAATAGAAACTGTGACAGTTATTCTCAGTTAAAGATTATGAAGTAGTTACACAAGTAAAAAAAAACCCCGCACAAATCTGTATCTTTTGTAGATAAAATGTTAAATGACATGATTAAAATAATTCAATTATTTAACTCAGTACGTTTTATAATTATTTATAAACTTGCCCTGTACTATAGTCATTTCTATTGCTGCAGTTATCTAAAACGTTTAAACTTTTTCTTTATTGACTTATTGTGTCCATGTTGTTATCATACTGCACCACTACATGGAGGCATTAACATGTAACCAAACATAATTTACACTCACTGAATACTTGGAACACTATTAGGAACACTAGATTAATACTGGGTAGGGCCTCCCTTTGCTTTCAAAGCAACCTCAATTCTTCATGGCATTGATTCCACAATGTTGAACATTTCTTTGAGATCTATGTTGACATGATTGCAGCACAATCTGCTGGTTTTCTGCTGTTGTTACTAGTTAAGTCTTATTACAGCACAGTGAAAATCTTTTCTGCGCACATCCCAGCTTGCTAGGAAGTTGGGGTCATGATACTGCAGCTGTGGAGCAGAGAGGGTTAAGGGTGGTGCTGGTGGTGCTGGGATCAGTAGCCCAGAGCCGTAACCATTGAACCTCCACTGCCCATGTACCCAAGGGTTCAATGTGTTGTTCATTTTGAGATACTTTTCTGCTCCCTTTCCGTCAGCTCAACTGGATGTTTATTCTATATTGCACCATCCTGAGTAAATTCCAGGAGATAAACAGTTAAGGAAAAACTGAAATCAGCCCGCCTGGCAACAACCATCATACCACATACAAAATTACTGAGATCACATTTTTCACCATTCTAATGGTTATTGTGAACGTTGAAGCTGCTGGCCTGTATCAGCATGATTTCACAGTGGATATAAAAAGTCTGCACACCGATGATAAAATGGCATCACAGGATTTTGTGATCAAGAAAATATTAAAGTAATGAATAATTGGTCCATTGAATTATTAGAAAATAATGCACACCCTGAGGTGGTAAGGCAGCCATGACGCAAAGCGGAGTGTCCAGCTTGCATAAGTGTATACTTCAAAAATTAGGAATGTGTTCAGAATCAACCAATCACATCTAAACCCATTTTAAATACTAAGTAGTGTACACCTGCAATCAATTAAAGTGACCGATTAACCACAAATAAAGTACAGCTGTGCTGTACTGTACTGTATAGTCTTTCTGTACATCAGCCCAGCAAACACAGTACGTTCTGATGACATCACCAGTTAGTCGTGTTTTCGTCACTGTGACATTACTTTATAGCAACGATGTGACCATGTCTTGGACCATGTCAAATTTCCATCTTTTGATAATCTTGGCTAATGGTCCAGGAACGTCGTGACCACGCCCTCAAAAACGTCACCAACTAGTCCCATTGAGAACGTTGTGAAGACTGGTAGCCTGGTATCCAGATAACTTTCTGTCATTTTATCTTTGTTGAGATGCCATTTGGATATAATTTAGGAATTTTACTACAAACATTTTACTTCAGTAGCCTAAATGAATTGACGTCTGAACTGTATTATCTTTTGATATTATTTATCATACAGCAATGACAAATATCTGCCAGCAAAAAAGGTTTACAACAATTACCAAACATTTTGCTTAGTAAATGGTGATTATTTATAATATTATATCTTTGTGAATGAAAGTGATTTTTAAATAAAAGCACGAGACTTCTCTTTGAATTTTAAACTGTTAGTGGGTTTTTGGAGTACTGCGGATGCGCCAGATTTCACCAGTAATCTCTGACAGATGCTGAGAAAAAGATAAGCGCTATAACTATGTCTTTACTCATAATTTTTTGTTAATAAAGTTTTGTTAATTTGTGTACGAACGAGAGACTTGTGAGGTGGCCTGAGGTCAAATCTGAGAGAGTTTTACTTCATTTTTAGTTGTAAATTGGACACTTAACACGATAAACTAAACTATTATCACATTTTCTAAACTTCAACACTAGTCCAGTGTTAATTTTACATTATGACTGCCGCTGGTGTTTGATCCATGAAGCTCACGTGACCTTGTGCCTGTGTCTGAATTCCCAGCTAACAAGATTGGACTGAACCGAACCGGACCATATTCATCACAATGACGTAACAAATGACGTTTCAGCTCGTTTTTTTAAGTGACACGATTATAGTCACAAAATCAACAAGTCTTATTTCTTTATGGAATGTTGCAGTGTTTATTATAAATGTGTGTGTGTATATATATATATATATATATATATGGATGGATGGATGGATGGATGGATGGATATATCCCAGGAAGCATCGGGCACAAGGCGGGGTACACCCTGGACAGGGTGCCAGTCCATCGCAGGGCACAATCACATACACAATCACCCACCCATGCATAAACTACGGACAATTTAGACACGCCAGTCAGACTACCTTTGGGCTGGGGGAGGAAACCCTCACAGCACGGGGAGAACATGCACACATATGGCCCCGGCGGGAATCTAACCCCGGAACCCCGGACCCTGGAGGTGTGAGGCGGAGGTGTGAGGCGAAAACGCTAACCACTAAGTCACCATGCGCCACTACATTTAGTTTTCATTTATTTATATAAATGAAATATCCATCCATCCATCCATCTTCTACCGCTTATTCCTTCTTCAGGGTAACGGGGAACCTGGAGCCTATCCCAGGAAGCATCGGGCACAAGGCGGGGTACACCCTGGACAGGGTGCCAGTCCATTAAATGAAATATATGTTTAGAAAAAAATAACACAATGCTGACAGTATAAATGGTTATAAATGTGATTGTTGCTTGATGTAACTTGAGGCACAGCTGTGTCTTATGAGTATATTATGAGATGGGTCGAATAGAAATTCCAAAACAAATACAATTATAATTGCATTGTTTTAACTGCTTCCATCAAAACTAATACAATTTCCATTAAAACATTTGAAGGTGGGAATGAAAGTCAGTCCTATATGTGTTTCAAAGTGACCAGATTGGCTTGCTGTCCATGAAGGAATGTCTCGAGAATCGTATATCCACCCCTGACCAAAGGAGTGATGTATGTTAGAAATAAAGGAATTGAGGCTGACGAATTGTCACCGGAGACAGGTAAGCAGGTGTTCATATAGTCTTGTGTTGTGATTGAAAGGATTAAATGTTGAGACTCCAGGCCCTGGTCTTTGGCATGTATTCACTATGTTCCAACAAAGTACTATAAGCTACGACGAATACTATAACCACGATGAATACGGGAATCACAATGCTGTCACAATACGGGAATGTTATTTGGTTCTTTACTGTGACTAACATGGTCCGATCTGGTTACTTCTATAAATGGTAAATGGACTGCATTTATACAGGGCTTTTTTAACCTCGGCGGTTCCAAGGCGCTTATTCACCCATTCACACACTCACCAATGGTGGCAGAGCAACCATGCAAGGACTTGCTATCAGGAGCTTCTTGGGGTTCAATGTCTTGCCCCAGGACACTTCGGCATGTAGAGTCATCTGGGCCGGGAATCGAACCGCCAACTCTACGATTAGTGGACAACCCGCTCAACCACCACAGACGCTGGTACAACGTACCAGTTTAGTCTGTGGGACGTACTCTCCCAACGTTTAAAAATGTATACTTTTAACAGATGCATGCAAATGATGCTGTGCTTCACACACGGGTAGTAATTACCATCTCAAATAACAATTAATCAATTAGATGATCAACAGGAAATTGCTCATAACTTTGATAATATATTAATAGCTTTAGTCATTTATCAGGTAAGCATACCAAACATTTGCTGGATATAGCTTCACAAATACTAAAAAATTATAGGCTTTTTTTCCTTTTCCTGTCAATACAATAAAAATAAAAAATTAAAGGTTTTTGAAGACATTGGTTTAAACACTGGGAATTTGTGATGCACAATTCTCATGAATTATTTTATAGATTAGATGATTAATTGACAATCACAATAATGGTTAGTTGCAGCCCTTGTGTCAGTCTTCGATAAGACATTTTCTTGTCTTCTCTGCGTTTAAAGAAAGAGAGACACAGAGACATTGTAGTCATATACTGATTGTGGTGTTTGTAGTCACTTCTCAATATACTGCACACGGAAATATTTTTTATTGCAGTTTGTGGACTTTAGCATAGAGTACACCTGACCAAAAAAGTTTGTTAAATTTTACGTGTGGGAATTCATTTAGATTTCTAATTCCATCTATAGACCATTTAATGAACTTGTCAGTATGGCTTTCTTTAGTGTTCCTGCACTCCATTCCAAAATAATATAAAACCAATTTTACCGCAGCAGTGTGACATGAGAACCATTTCTTGTTTCCTAAACACACACACGGTCTATAAACACATTTTCTTGTTCAGAAGTGTTTATTAGAACGATCACTCACCTTTAGTCAGCAGTTGTTGTTGTGTGGAATTATAAATCTCAATTTCTTTTTAATCTTCATGTGTTCCAGCTGCTCATTAAAACTGGTGTTGGGGTTTCAGAAAGAGTTTCACTTTTAGAGACAGAGTTCTTTAGAGAATATTTACAGGCGGTACAGCAACATGGACTTTGACATCTAGGCATTTTAACAACCTGGGTGTGGAAGATTACAAGCCGGGACATCAACACAAATCGGTACATGATGGTGTATGTGTACAAGTTCTGACCGTATGGTTTGTTTCTGTAGTTTTAAACCTTCATGCTCTCTTTAAAATTCAGCAGCGTTCTGCCCCATTGGTTCACACCATCGCTTTAGAATTTATAGAAACAACAATATTACATTTATTTTTAAATATACAACATAGGCCTCACATTGTGTGTGTGTGTGTGTGTATACAGGTGAAAGTTTTAATACATTTAGTTTTATATTTTAGTAAAATATAAATGGGTTATTTTAACCAGAACAGAACATTAGGGTTAAGTGTCTAATTTCATATGAGCCTCTCACCACTAGGGGGCAGTCTGTTACCACAAATACATTTCATTTATCTTGGGCACCTCCAAAACAGGGGGGGAAATGTTTATTTTTGATTCTGGTGATGAGGTTGTATACAGTTATGTAATGTTTTATATATTATATAAATTAAAATGAACTTAATGAAACCTACATGTATACAGATTAATTAAAAAGTGTAAAATGTATTAATTAAAAATCAAATTAAACTTGGTCTTGGTCATGAATTAATGTTCCATTTAGCTTTGACATGCCACATATCAACCTGCTTTGCTCTAAATCACATACACACTCTTTATATATACACTGTCCACTTTATTAGGAACACCTGTACACCTGCTCATGCATGCAGTTATCCAATCAGTCTTTCAGCAGCGCAATGCAAAAATAATCATGCAGATACAGGTCAAGAGCTTCAGTTAATGTTCACATCAAACATCAGAATGAGGAAAAAGTGTGATCTCTGCAACTTAACCATGGCATGGTGTGTGTATGTGGTTGCTCCATCTTCATTATTCGTCAGGTAGTATTTCAACATGTTATTTTTCAACCTTACAAATTCAGGAGGTTGAAGAAGAAATGAACTTAGCAGTGAATATGTTTACTGTTCTTCTCCTTGGGTGCGTCTCTAATCAGCACTATCACGTCTCAGTAATACAGATCAGTGTAACTGCTAAACTCCATGTATCAGAACAGCACGAGGGTTTATGTTTCTAAAATAGTGGACTTGTTAAGGGGAAGAACTCAGAACCAACAATGTAGAAACATTACTTCCATGATATAACAGATTTCAGAGTGCAGTATACCTGGGTAATATATCATTATATCGTTCATCAGACTTTCACACTGTACGATAACACTGCCACACCCTCTGTATGGATAATGGACAGTGTGTTTCTGCTCTCCTTCCTCTCTCTTCATGTCTCTCGCTCACAGAGGAGGGGAAGAAGAAGAAACCGGTGCGTTTGGCCATTCAGAGGAGTGTAGAGACGGGCTTGGCCATTGAGATGAAGAGCAGAATGACACGACAGCTGAGCAGAGAGACGGCTCATATCAGATGCGTTTACACACACTTCTGCTCCTTTGCAGTATTAAACTAACAGTATTTTGTCCCTCTGATTTGTCCAGTCTTATTTTCACCGGTGTAAAAATCTCAGTCAGTTCAGAGTTCTTTGACAGTCTAGGCCCCGCCCAACTTGCTGGGAGACAGACACTGACCACGCCCTCAATGGGTGAGTGACGAGGCTACTTGCTTGCATGTTTATTGGATGCACCGAAATGCCATTGCATAAATTAAATAGTCAAAGTGTGCTTTTTACTATGTTGTCTTGCTTTTCAAAGAAAACAATCAATTACAAAAACTACAATTTCAAAATATTTATTTAACACTGAACATGTTTTTTCATTCCAGCAGGCACAGGCTACCAACAAGGCACAATATAACTTTAAATAAATAAATGAGTAAAATAAAAAATATTGTGATGTGGTCATCTTTGAGCCCCTTGAAGAGCCGATGTTAGGGCTATAACTGACTGCTGAAAGAATGGAACACTCTGTAGCTTACAACTAAAAAGTGCATTGACAAGAGTGCAGGAAAAGGTTCTATTGGGTTCTATACGGCGGATTCTATTGGGGATATATACCGCCCGCGCCCCTGTACACCTCACAGAGTATTATAGTAGATATAGTAGAGTTAGATACATTGTTCATGTTCTGTTCCTTGATACATTTAGTTAGTTTCAACTATAGATTGGTTCATTTAGTCCCTTTGCCTGTCTTGACTACGTTTTTTGGATGACGATGTGGATTTGTCTGCCTGTCCTTAAATAAATGTCTTTACCTGCTACTGTACTCTACTCCCTTACGTCTCGCGACGGGACAGAATTCTCCGGAACAGAGGCAAAACAGTGAACATCCGAAGAGCTCGTAGCTCGTGCACGCGCGCGCCCCCTCACCGAGCTCGTGACATTCACGTGTCTCACTCTGGTTCTAGACTATTTGTTATCTTCATCAAACACGCCACTGTTCGGGCAAATTTATTCGGCATTTTCACTTATTTTGCTATTTTCGGGGGAATAATTTCAGTTACCGAACATTCTCAGCATCCCTAATAAACAAATATATATATATATATATATATATATATATATATATATATATATAAACGCACAAAAAGGCACTTGGACCAATAGTACTGGGGTGAAGAGAAGATTAAAATGGGCGAATCCAGGACAAGAACAATAAAGTCATCGCATATTCAAAACTGGTTGTGATAACAAAAAAAAAAAAATCAATTCACTGAGATTTTAGAATTTATTCACCTCAAGACTAAATAAACTTGCCTGCACTTGTTAATGTGAAGGGTGATACTGACTTTTCGACTGCAGTAAATAAGCCAGGTCTGGCTCAAAAACAGTGGTTTTGATACGCAAGATGTCACGCAGGTGAGAGTCACCTAGTCTCGTCCTCATGCGGTTCTTGGAGAGCTGTAGGTGCCGACTGTGACATTCGGCGTCATACTGCAGCTCAATGAGCTCCAGCTGCAGGTGGTCTGGAGCGTCATTAGGGTCCACGGAGAAAGGCGAGGAAAAAAGCGTGATCTCCTTTTCAATAGCTTTAAAATCCCGAAAGCGCCATCGAAACTCCTCAGCCAGAGATGAGATGTCTGGTACATACCTCCTCATTTGTACACCGATATTGTTCTGTGGAAAACTGGTCATTATTTCATGCAGTGGTGGGAAATGTGTTGTATTGGGCTGTGTTTCTGACAGATGCCTTTGGAAAAGTAGCAGTTTGGTCCCAAAGGCTTTGATGTGTGAATACAGTTGGCTTACCACTGCATTTTGCCCCTGAAGGCTCGTGTTCAGCACGTTCAGATGTCGTGTTATGTCAACTAAAAATCCAAAGTCAGCCAGCCAAACAGGATCAGATAGTTCTGGCATTGGTTGTCCCTTTTTTGCCAAGAATTGTCCGATTTCCTCCCTAAGAGAGTAAAAGCGCTGCAGTTCAGACCCCCGACTGAGCCATCTTACATCGTTGTGATACACAACATCTCCGTATTCCGCCTGGATGTTGAGTGGAAACTGTTGAAACTGACGGTGGCACAGGGCTTTGGAGCGAATGTAATTAATAGTCTTTATCACCGGTTTCATTGCGTCATCATATTTCAGATGTTTGGCACAGAGAACTTGTTGGTGAATAATACAGTGGAGTTTTATAGCTTTTCCTCCTTCTTCGCTGACTTTGTTACAGATTAGGGTTGATAATCCACTTCGCTCGCCAGCCATGGCAGGTGCGCCATCTGTAGTAATCCCAATAAATTTATTCCATGGTAGATTCAAGTCATCTACGGCGGAACAAAAAGAAACAAATAAATCTGTTCCTCTTGTTTGGTCCTTAAGGCTCTGGAAGTCAAGTAACTCTTCACTCATGATCATTTCACTGTCCACTCCTCTCAAAAAAATCAGCACCTGAGCGGTGTCAGATGCATCCGTGCTTTCGTCGCATGCTAACGAAAAAAAAGTCAAACTTCACTCCTTTTGCTTCCAACTGTCTCTTAATATCAGATGAAATGTCTTCAATTCTCGGTACCACAGTGTTACGAGTTAGGCAAACATTGGCAAACTCTTGCTTCTTCTCAGGACAAATTTTCTCCACCATTTTCATCACGCAGTCTTTAATAAATTCCCCCTCAGTAAAAGGTTTGCAGTGCTTGGCCAATCAGCGTTGCCACCTCGTAGCTCGCCTTTGTGGCATTTTCATTTGACTCACGGGCTCTTGTGAAAAAGTGCTGCTGTGCCGTTAAAACAGCTTCCAGTTGCTTAATTTTTCCTTTGCGTTCATTCCCAGCTAGCTCTTCGTAGTGAGCATGTTTCGTCTGGTAGTGCCTCTTGATACTGAATTCTTTGAAAACAGCCACAGTCTCTTGGCAAATTAGGGAGACACGGTTGTTTCGTATTTCAGTGAAAAATACTTTAATTTCCTCTTGTCCTGGAAGCGACGGCTCTCGCTGTCAACTTTTCTTTTTTTAGTTACAGTCGCCATTTAAAAAATTAACTAAAGGGTCACACAAGGGTCTTGTAGCGAGAGTGCGGTCACGGGTCTACTGCATCTTCTGGCGAAATACAAAATAGCGTTTTTGTACACGTGTATTTTATACTGTGGTTAACAGTGTTGGCGGGCCACATATTATTGATTTTGTGACGGAGGCTGCGGGCCGCACTTTGGACATGCCTGTTACACTCACTGAACACTTTATTAGGAACACTAGACTAATACTCGGTAGGGCCTACCCTTGCTTATTTATTATTCTCATGGCACCGATTCCACAATGTTGGAAACAATTATTCGAGATCTATGTTGACATGCTTGCATCACACAATTCTTGCAGATTTTTCAAGTGCACTTTCCTGCAGCTAATCTTCAGGATTCAATTTTCTGCTGTTGTTACTGGTCTTATTACAGCACAGTGAAATTCTTTTCTTCACATATCACAGCTTGTTAGGAAGTTGGGGTCATGATATGGCAGCTGTGGAGGAGAGAGGGTTAAGGGCCTTGCTCAAGGGCCCAACAGCCCTACAGGGGCGGCTGTGGCTTAGGTGGTAGAGCGGGTTGTCCATTAATCACATTCGAACCCATGTTAAATACTAAGTAGTGTACACCTGCCATCAATTAAAGTGACTGATTAACAACAAATAAGGTCCAACTGTTCCTATAGGGTTTTCCCGACATATTCCCAAACGCAGTGCGTTCTGATGACGTCACCAGTTAGTCGTATTTTCGTCAGCGTGACTTTACTTTATAGCAACGTTGTGATCATGTCTTGGTAAAAGTTCCATCTTTTGATAATCTTGGCTATTTATGCCATTTGGATGTAATATGGGAAATTTACTACAAACATTTTACTTAAGTAGCCTATAGTGAAGTTGAATAGTAAGGTTGCAGGTATATTTTATTTTAATTTTGTAATAAAGAAAAATATATATATATATATATATATATTTTTAAATGACCCCATTAGACGGTGCAGTATGTCACAGACTGGTTTATGAAAATGGGAAAATGCCAAAAAAATTTTAATTGTTTTCTTGTTTTGAGAAAATAATAATAATAATAATAATAATAATAATAATAATTATAATAATAATAATTAATAATAATAATAATAATAATAATAATAACAATAATAATAATACACTGTGTGATTTATTCTCTGCAGTTTATTATTTTGATTTTTTTTCCTCCTACACTGATTCTGATTAAACAGAAGATACAACTACATGATCCCGATCTTATACTGAAATCAAAACAATACTTTTTTTCCCAATCGTTTTTCCTCATTTCTGACATAGATGACATAACAAGTTTATTTATAAAGCACATTCACAACAACAATAATAGCCCAAAGTGCTGTGCAAAGATTAGAATAAAATGATAAAATATCAAAGACTGAAACAAAAGACTGAAAATACGGACAGGGAACAATAGATAATAGGTAATAATGCTAAGAGATGAAATAGTATAAACTGAATAGCTTCAGTTAATGTTCACATCAACCATCAGAATGTGGAAGAAGTGTGATCTCTGCAACTTAACCGTGACATGGGTGTTGGTACAAGATGGGCCAGTTTGAGTATTTCTGAAACTGCTGATCTCCTGGGATTTTCACACACAACAGTCTCTAGAGTTTATACAGAATCATGTTCAAAAACAAACAAAATCCTTGAAGTGTTTTTTACAACAGCACAAGACACTTAAAAGATCTGAAAACTCCAGTGAACTCTCCAGACTCGTGCTTTCCACCAAAGCTGATGAATGTTTATAACAAATGAACAGTCACAGCAATTAGATATCTTCAGAATGTTACAAAAACAAAACAAAGCAGTGTTTACAGGAAAGAGAACAGAGCAGCAATAGCATGTTGAGGAAATAGTCATGGCTTCAGCCATGGTGATTTTAGAGTCTTCCAACCAGATGATGTGATAGAGTGGTGGGGTGGTGGAAGACCTGGGCTGGAGTGTAGACCAGAGCAACTACAACCTTAACCAGAACCTGAGTTCTGCCATGATGTCTGGATTCTGTAGGGTATAACAGTGGAATTGTGTAATAATGAAAAAAAAGAATTGATCTTCAGTAAGTGTTTATTCCTGATAGTAGTGCTGCAACACCACTCTGTAAAGTCCTATGATGATGAAGAATCACACCAAGCAAGCACAGGTTCTTTAGATCTTAGACACACTGTCTGTGTTTACACTTTGTGGAAATGTGTTACATTTAATTCAGATTATTTTTCAGTGTGAGAAAAATGTTCAGGAAATGCCGCTGTGAGTCGAGCACATTTCATTAAAAATATCTTCTCTGGAATCTGCATCAGATGAAAATTCTTCATAACCTGAAATTAAACAAAAACAAGTTTAATATTTAAGCTGTCAGGTTGAACATGAACATTAAACATCAAAGTAAAGTTTAAGTGCAAAGTTTAAAACAATACCCAGTAACTCACTGAATATGAACCTGTTTATAATCAATAGCTCTTTATAAAAACACTTTTTCTTCACTAAACAAAACGTATCAAACAATGTTAATGAGTCTAAATATTTATATATTTTATTTCTGTACATGTTTATCTGAAATACTTGTAAATCACCTCAAGTCCTGTAGTTTAAGACTGAAGAGCTGCTTCTTTTCTGAGTCTCTGAGTTTATTCTCAGACAGATCCAGTTCTCTCAGGTGTGAGGGGTTTGATCTCAGAGCTGAAGTCAGAGCAGCACAGCCTTCATCTGAGATATCACAATAACACAACCTGCAGAGAGACAATGACACACTCTTCACTCTCTCAGTTTATATCATTACATCGATTACTGCACTTTTATATCTGGAATATACTGTGGAGTTTAAATGGATTATTTTTATTAAGTTTACAGCATTTATCAGACTCCCTTATCCAGAGTGACTTATAGAAGTGTGTGTGGGCGTCACTACATGCAAATGAGCTGTGTCGGGAACACGCTTCACACATTACAGGAGATCAACATAAGCACACGAGTACAAAGAAAATCAGCCTTTCTGTCAGAAATCTTCAGTTCAGTTTGACTTACACAAACATTTAAACAACTTTACTAAAATATTGATAAATGGGGACGAATGTGTACATGCACATGTGTGTATGTCATGGATGATTGTATGCACAAATGCAAATCTGTAATTTAAGGTGAGTGGCATTTATCAAGATACAAAAAAATACAAAGAAAATGAGCGTTTCCCAAACTTTTGTAAATCTAAAATAAATGTTTATTTTGGTTCACACTTACACACAACATTAATAAAAGATTGATAAATGAGGCCCTGCATGTATGTGTGTGTGTGTGTGTGTGTGTGTGTGTGTGTGTGTGTGTGTGTGTGTGTGTGTGATTGAATGTAATAAAATTTAGAAGAACAATCAGGGCTGAGTTTCCTAAAAGCATTGCAAAGTTAAGATCATTGTAACTGGGAGAGAGAGTGTTCAAAGTGATGCTCGCTCTACCATTAAACGATGATGTTTGTGCTGTGATGCTTTTGGGAAACTCGGCCCTGATCTGCTTATACTACTACAAACTGTCACATATTGTGACGTAACGGAAGATATGACGGATTCAAGTGCAGTAGGAACAGTTTTCTTTAATGAGAAACATAGGCAGGTAAATCCTAAACGTGATCCAAAAATTTAATCCAAAACATGCAAGAGGTCAGGTATGCAAACAGGCATAAACGGGGCAAGGTAGGAAACTATGTCGTGGTCACAGAAAACAGGGTCGATATACAAACCAAGAAACATAAACAATCGCGAGAGACTGGGAAACTGAGAAACCAGCGTGAACTAAATAAACGAATCTGGACTATGACTATTACTATGACTATAAATATGGTGAGGAATCTAAACTAAGTATCTAATCTATCTATCTTATCTAATATTCCGCGTTGTGTGCTGGGAGGCACGCGGTATATATGCAAACACAATCAGCCTTGTAATGGCTGACGGCTGAGGGCAATTCAGACACACATGAAACAACAACCAATGTCAGGACGGGAAGGAGACATAACAGAAACACAAACAAATGCACGTGTCAAAAAGTCACAACTGTCCACACCTGCTTGAGCACGCACGCTCACATGCTCCACAGCGCGCTGCTTAAAGGGGAACTCATGACACAAACACTGAAGACATAAATACTATGATTTTCCTCCTCAGGATATTTGATACTGAAACTAAAACCTCTGCTTCAGTCTCACTATTAGAGAATGTGTCTTACCGAGGAGCAGGTCATGTGACTCTCAGAGAGATGATCTTACCTCAGTGTCTCCAGTTTACAGTGAGGATTCTCCAGTACAGCAGAGAGACGCTTCACTCCTGAGTCTCTGAGATTATTCCCAGACAGATCCAGTTCTCTCAGGTGTGAGGGGTTTGATCTCAGAGCTGAAGTCAGAGCAGCACAGCCTTCATCAGAGACATCACAATAACGCAACCTGCAGAGAGACAATGACACACTCTTCACTCTCTCAGTTCAGGACACACAGAATCATCAACTTTTCCAGCACAGTCACTACAGCCTTAAATCTGTGTATTACTGTGAATCATGTTTATGAAATTTTAAACAGTATAACTAAAATGAAATGGTGGTGTTAAAAACAGGTTGTATTATTTATTGTTATAGTGTGAAAAGGTCTGAAAAGTTGCATTCATGATTCACAGAACAGAACTTCTCAAACCACAATGAACCACCAGACTTCTGAAATGATTTCTCTTATTAATGGGGGTGGCTGTGGCGCAGGTGGTAGAGCGGGTTGTCCACTAATCGTAGGGTTGGCGGTTCGATTCCCGGCCTCCATGTGACTCCAGGTGACTCCACATGCCGAAGTGCCCTTGGGCAAGACACTGAACCCCAAGTTGTGAGTGTGTGTGAGAATGGGTGAATGAGACACGATGTAATGTAAAGTGCTTTGGATAAAAGCGATATATAAGTGCGCCATTAAATGAGGGATTATGTTACTTCTTAAATATCTACATATGACAACGTGAGTGTGAGATAAGATCATTAGACACCAGTCTGGAATTAATTAGTGTTATGTGATGCTTTTGGGAAACCCTGATCTGCTTATACTACTACAAACACTGAATACATAAATACTGTGATCAGATCAGGAAAAAACATGAATGTGGACTTAAATGAAATGATTTTCCTTCTCAGGATATGTGATGCTGAACCTAAAACCTCTGCTTCAGTCTCACTATTAGAGAATGTGTCTCACTGAGGAGCAGGTACAGGGGTGTAACCTGGCCTGGGCATTGGGTGCTATAGCTCGAGATATTTTTTCTTTAGCCTGAATAATTCTCCACTTGAAGTGGTTTGTCACTACGTAACTGAACGTCAAAAGCAGTAAAAGCAAACATCTGTAATTTTATATCTTCAGTGAACGGAGGCGAGATCAACCAGACAGGCTTTACAGGAAAATACCTGGAAGCACTCGTGTCTTATTGGCTGACAGCTCTCAGTTCTGCCAAACGCTAGCTCGCGGTCAGTGTGAGAAAAAAATGGATATACAGGTGCTGGTGATTTAATTAGTATATCATCAAAAAGTTGATTTATTTCAATAATTCCATTCAAAAAGTGAAACTAGTATAATGTATACATTCATTACACACAGACTGATATATTTCAAGTGTTCAATCCTTTTAATTTTGATGATTATAACTGACAACTAATGAAAACCCCAATATAAGTATCTCAGAAAATTTTAATATAGTGAAAAGATTCAATATTGAAGACACCTGGTGCCACACTCTAATCAGCTAATTAACTCAAAACACCTGCAAAGGCCTTTAAATGGTCTCTCAGTCTATTTCTGTAGGCTACACAATCATGGGGAAGACTGCTGACTTGACAGCTGTCCAAAAGACGACCATTGACTCCTTGCACAAGGAGGGCAAGACACAAAAGGTCATTGCTAAAGAGGCTGGTTGTTCACAGAGATCCGTGTCCATGCACATTAATAGAGAGGCAAAGGAAAACATGTGGTAGAAAAAAGTGTACAAGCAATAGGGATAACCGCACCCTGGAGAGGATTGTGAAACAAAACCCATTCAAAAATGTGGGGGAGATTCACAAAGAGTGGTATGCAGCTGGAGTCAGTGCTTCAAGAATCACCATGCACAGACGTATGCAAGACATGGGTTTCAGCTTTGTGTCAAGACACTCTTGAACAAGACACAGCGTCAGAAGCATCTCGCCTGGGCTAAAGACAAAAAGGACTAGACTGCTGCTGAGGGGTCCAAAGTTATGTTCTCTGATGAAAGTAAATTTTGCATTTGCTTTGGAAACCAAGGTCCCAGAATCTGGAAGAAGAGAGGAGAGGCACAGAATCCATGTTGCTTGAAGTACAGTGTAAAGTTTCCACAGTCAGCGATGGTTTGAGGTGCCATGTCATCTGCTGGTGTTGGTCCACTGTGTTTTCTCAGGTCCAAGGTCAACGAGCGTCTACCAGGAAGTTTTAGAGCACTTCATGCTTCCTGCTGCTGACTAACTTTATGGAGATGCAGATTTCATTTTCCAACAGGACTTGGCACCTGCACACAGTGCCAAAGCTACCAGTACCTGGTTTAAGGACCACGGTATCCCTGTTCTTAATTGGCCAGCAAACTTGCCTGCCTGACCTTAACCCTATAGAAAATCTATGGGGTATTGTGAAGAGGAAGATGCGATACGCCAGACCCAACAATGCAGAAGAGCTGAAGGCCACTATCAGAGCAACCTGGGCTGTCATAACACCTGAGCAGTGCCACAGACTGATCGACTCCATGCCACGCCGCATTGCCGCAGTAACTCAGGCAAAAGGAGCCGCAACTAAGTATTGAGTACTTTACATGCTCATACTTTTCATGTTCATACTTTTCAGTTGGCCAACATTTCCAAAAATACTTTTTTTGTATTGGTCTTAAGTAATATTCTAATTTTATGAGATACTGATTTTGGGGTTTTCTTTAGATGTCAGTTATAATCATCAAAATTAAAAGGAATGAACACTTGAAATATATCAGTCTGTGTGTAATGAATGTATACATTATACTAGTTTCACTTTTTGAATGGAATTATTGAAATAAATCAACTTTTTGATGATATTCTAATTCTATGACCAGCACCTGTATGCCTTTTTCTTTAAGCAGGGAAAGGGGTTGAAACTGAAACAATAACATCCTCTGACGATGAGCAGGAAAACAAGGTGTGTAAATGTCTATATGAGTTCCAGTTTATGTGAACATGATATGAGTTGAGCATAAGGAAATATAATGTACTTGAATTGCACTGTAACAGCTAAACCCATTCAGTGATAGCTTAGTTGTACCTCCCCTTGGCTAGCCACACCAAAGTAGCCTAGTTAGAAAAGTTTGATATTTTATCGATCTGATAATCCTACAAACAGTGACAACACCCGAGGCAAATTTTATGATAAATCCAACTTTTTTTTTTTGAGCAGGTCATGTGACTCTCAGAGAGATGATCTTACCTCAGTGTCTCCAGTTTACAGTGAGGATTCTCCAGTACAGCAGAGAGCCACTTCACTCCTGAGTCTCTGAGTTTATTCCAAGACAGATCCAGTTCTCTCAGGTGTGAGGGGTTTGATCTCAGAGCTGAAGTCAGAGCAGCACAGCCTTCACCTGAAATATCACAATCACGCAACCTGCAGAGAGACAATGACACGCTCTTCACTCTCTCAGTTCAGGACACACAGATCACAGAACATTTTCATCAAAGAGTCACTGCAGTCTTTAATCACTATGAAATACAGAATCTTAGTCATTAATTATATGAGAGGTATAACTAAAGAACAAATTCTATTTATTGTGTAAGGGGATGTGTGTGTGTTAGTCTATGTATTTCTGTCTTCAGAGGGACCAAATGTAGTCATATTTTCAAAGAGTCTTCTCATATTTACTCAAATCTCTTCAAATTGGTCAGAATAATGTCGAGACATGGCTGATGTCAAATTGCAGAATGATTCTTGATATATTAAATAATGTTGCTGTGGTAATGCATCAAACTTTAATGCTCTTTTATTTGTATATTTGTGTATTGTACTCTATAACACTCACTTCACAACATTGATTTCATACATCCACAGGTTGATGATGGCACTGTAGTGCTTGGACCCGTCATCTCTGCTTGCAGCAATGTTATTTTCTTATTATAACACATACTGATTTGGTTTCCTGTGCAGTGTGCACTTAAAGGAATATTCCTGGTTCAATACAAGTTTAGCACAAGCAACAGCATTTGTTGTATAATGTTGATTACCACAAAAATTATTTTAACACATTAAAAAAGCAGAACAGTGAGGCACCTACAATGCAAGTTCATGGAACTTCCATTGTTCTATCAATGTCAAAATACTCATGTTTCTATAGCCACAGGACATAAACATAATATATATTCACATGATTTCCGTGCCATAAAATCAGCTACTGACATTTTGTGGGTAGTTATAATAAATTTTACAGCTTTGCTGCCATGAAGATGCAATGTCAACAAACCCTAAAACAACCTTAAAATCAATTCAAACAAAATTTACAGTTTAAATAGTACACGTTGTAACTAAAATATTAATGTAAATATTTTTAGAAAATTATAAGCTTTTCTTTTCTGTCATTAAACCCTCAAAAACTTCCATTGTAACCTTGCTATTTATTTTAATAAAAGGAGGGATGAGTTTAACTAATATTTTGTAGTAATAAACATTATGGAACAAATGCTGTTGATTAAGAATAACTCGCCTTGAAAAACAGCTTTCCTACGCTGATTACAAACAACTAAATTTTTTAAATGAGGAAAACATGTTTGTTTGAAATAAAATATATTTTGTGAAGCTTTTTGTCTCTGCACTCAGGGATATATTTCAAGATGAGAAAACAAATTCCACATGGATTTAAAAGATGACGCTGAGCATTATCCAATCAAAATGCAGCATGTTGTTCGTTCCAATGAGCAAAGAGTTTGATTGGTTAATACTCATCATGTGCAGCCCGCCGTTATGTTTCCCAATCTCACAATTTAGCAGTGGCAGTGTCTTTTCTGAGCTCACCTCTGAATCAGTCTGTGGTACATACTGTAAGATAAACATTATATGGATAGTTTGGTGAGCAAGATTTAGCATTGCCAGGTTTGAAATATAAAAAAACATTCATGCACGTTATTTTCACGATGCAGAAACATATCTAATCAACGCTTGTAGTTGGCCTTGCAAGTACTGAAAAGTCCTTGCATTGAGGGAGAGCATTGAGGGAGAGCAGTAAGTCTGCTCTCCTTCAGTATTTGTTTCAATTACAAAGACCTTTATGGTTGGACAAAACAAATATCAAATATGTTGTTACATTTTTATTCTAAATTTAATTTATCATTTAATGTTTTTGTTTAACAGTGGGGTAAAATTGGTCACAACAATGAGAAAATTGTTGAGTACTTGAAAATAAAGTTACTTACTCATCCTCTTGTCATTCCAAACAAATACCTGATTTGGAATGACCTGAGGGTAAGTAAATGACAGAATATTAGTTTTGGGTGAACTAAGTACATATCACTGACGCTTTTTCTTTTTTCTTTTTTTACAGCGCAAAGTTCACAACCCTTGAATCAAACAGTTTATTCATCTCAAGCATCTTCCCTGTCCCAGAGCTCTTACTGCTCATCCTCCAGTACCTGCTCCCCTCTGACTACGAACTGGGTTGACAGTTTCAACATTCCATGGAAAATGTTTCCTGAGGAATTAATGCAGGCCCTTGAAAGACAGAAAAGGCCAAGTCCTCATTTGTGCAGGGAAACGGAAAGGACTGTTGTTAAAGCAATGATGAAAGTTAGTGCTTATCCAAGTAAGAAGTATTTAACAGAAGTTGCCAAAAGGATGGTTGCAAAGTATCCAAAGTCTTTGCAAGATGTGATTGAAGAGAGAGTGATTGGTCCTGGATACTACTCCTTGGTCAAGCAATTTCAAGCCAGAGTGGAAAATGCGATAAGGTCCATCACACCGAAAATAAGAAAGCGTGTTTGCAATTCAGATGAATGTGACACTGAGGAACTCCCACCTGAAAGAAGCGCTGCAGTTCAAGATACATATGGATGCATTAACTGGGAAGTTAAATTTATGCTTCTCAGTGAAACTGCTGAATGTCATAAAAAAACTGACTGGAATCAAGAAGAGTTGAAAGTTCTCATGAAGTCTACATACTACAGTCAATGAACGGATATCAACAAAGGAGCAGACATTAAAGCCTTCATTGTGGAATGATCTTTTTTGTTTCAGGAGAGTGGCATGGAAGTCCACTTTAAAGAGCTCACAGGTACACCACTTAAAGAGAACTTCCTGAGTAGCATTGACAGAAAAGGGAAAAGGCTGCTGGACTTCATGAGGAAAGTTTGTACAATCAAGAACAAGCGTGTCTTACAGGTTGCTACATAAAATACAAGTTATGAGAGGACAGAGGAACAGATGCTCAGAAGATGTGAAAGGCATGATTCTTCTCCTCTCCTATTTTGATGAGAAAGTGCTCCACTTTCATTATGTGGAAGATACATGCCTCACTAAGGATGTAGAGTTGGAAGACCTACCTGTGACCCCAGGCATTTTAGTGTGTGTGGTAAGTACAATTTTTATGATGGCACCCCCAGTCTTATACTAGTAATATTATTACAATGCAGATCTGTTTTGGTGGATCATGATGAACTAATTATAGTAATATACCTGTGTAGCTCTGGAAAAAAATTAAGAGACCGCTGCAAAATGATCAGTTTCTCTTGTTTTATTCTATAAACTACTGATAATATTGTTATTTAGAATCTGAGAGAAATGTAATTTAGAGCATTTATTTACAGAAAATGACAACTGGTCAAAAAAGTTAAATATGTCCTGTTTTCAAACTTATAATGTAAAGAAAACAAGTTCATATTCATTTTTAAACAACACAATTCTGTTCTAAATTAGGAAGAGTTCAAAAATAAATATTTTGTGGAATAATCCTTATTTCCAATCACAACTTTCCTGTGTCTTGGCATGTTCTCCACTAGTAATTTTACATTGCTGTTGGGGGACTTTATGTCACTCCTGCCGCAAAAATTCAGGCATCTCAGCTTTGTCTGATTACCAATGACCATCCATCTATCTCTTGATTATATTCCAGAGGTTTTCAGTGGGTTGATATGGTGGTTCTTCATCTAGATCATGATTGACTTGGCTGTGTGGCACAGAGCATGTCCTGCAGGGAAAATAACAATTTTGGGAAGGTTTTCTTTCAGGATATCCTTGTGCCTGGCATGATTCATGCATCCGATGTGGATGGAGGACCACCAGATCAAGACCCTCTTATGGCCAATCTCCAGACCTGAACCCCATTGAAAAACTCTGGAATGTGATCAAGAGAGAGATGGGTTCTCACTAGGCAACAAAGCTGAGCTGCTTGAATTTTTTGCCATAATGTTACCAAACAGCGATGCAAAAGACTGACAGAGCGCATGCCAAGATGCTTGAAAGCTGTGATTGGAAATCAGGGTTATTCCACCAAATACTGATTTCTGAACTCCTCCTAATGTTAAAACATTATTTTGTTGTTTTAAAAATGAATATGGATTTGTTTTCTTTGCATTATTTGAGGTATGGAAAGATTGTCAGTAGTTTATAGAATAAAACAAAAATGTTAATTTTACTCACACATACCTATAAATAGTAAATCCAGAGAAACTCCAGATAATATTGCAGTGGTCTATATATAGTTTGCTGTTATGACCTACTGCAAACGAGCTGCAGATCTTGTAGCAGCGCTCCTGAGGAATCTTATCCGGTTTCTCATGAGCCCTGGCCTCCAGTTCAGTAATATTCTTGGGTTTGCATGCTGCATCCAGTTTTGTTTAATCACTCCACAGAACAGAATCCCAAAACTTCTGTGGCTTATTTATATGATTTTGAGCCAATTTTTATTGTGTTTTTGGGTCAGTAATGGAGTACATCTTGGAGTTCTGGCATGGAAACCTTCTGCGTTTAGTACACACCTTACTGCGCTCACTGAAACCTCAGTGCTGTTACACCAAGTCTTGCACAACCTGCTTTCTCAGAAATCTGCTTGCAGCCATTGATAGCATCCTTCTTCTGCCCTGTTCAGTTATTTCATTCATTTTCTGCCCCTACCCAGTTCATATATTTCATGTGTTCCAAGTCAAGCACCCCTTGTACAAATAAGTTACAAAACTATGTGAAGCTTTTCTGCACATCGGCTCAGAGGAATTTTAGCCGGTTCCTCAGAACAGAACAGCTTCAACTCTGGGCTGTTGGTGGGTTTCCTCACATGAACTGCTTACTTCATGTCCTTCCACAACATCTCTATTTAATTAAAGTCAGGATTTTGACTCGGCCATTCCAAAACATTCACTTTATTCTTCTTTAACTGTTCTTTGGTAGCGTGACTTGTGTGTGTGTTTAGGATCGTTGTCTTGCTGCATGACTTTCTCTTAAGATTCAGTTCATGGACAGATGTCCTCATATTTTCCTTTAGAATTCGCTGGTATAATTAATAATTCATTGTTCCATCAACAATGGCGAGTCATCCTGGACCAGATGCAGCAAAACAGCCCCAAACCATTATACTACCACCAACATGTTTGACAAACTGCAGAAGGGCAACAATGTTCTTTTTGGAGAGCAGTGGCTATTTCCTTGTAACCCTGTCATGCATATTATTGCTGTTCAGCGTTCTCCTGATCGTGCACTCATGAACTTTAACTTTAGCCAATGTGAGAGAGGACTTTAGTTGCTTAGAAGTTGCCATGCGTTCCTTAGTGATGATGGAGAATATTACACGTCTTGCTCTGGGAGTGATCTTTGTTGGTGGACCACTCCTGGGAGGGGAACGATGGTGTTGAATTTCCTCCATTTGTACACAATCTGTCTGACTGTGGATCGGTGCAGTCCAAACTCTTTAGATATGGTTTTGTGACCTTTTCCAGCCTGCTGATCTCCAACAACTCTTTTTCTGAGGTCCTCAGGAATCTCTGTTGTTCATGCCATGATAAAATTCCACAAACATGTGTTGTGAAGACACTGATACATCCTTGTTTTTTAAATAAAACAAGGTGCTCACCTGATTATCATCATTAATTGAAAAAACCTGACTCTAATTTCACTTTCAAATTAACTGCTAAGCCGAGAGGTTCACATAATTTTGCCACTCACAGATATGTAATATTGGATCATTTTCCTCAATAAATAAATGACAAAGTATAATATTTTTGACTAATTTGTTTAATTGGGTCCTCATTACCTACTTTTAGGACTTGAGTGAAAAGCTGATGTTTTAGGTCACATTTATGCAGAAATATAGAAAATTCTAAAGAGTTCACAAACCTTCAAGCACCACTCTCTGTCTGTGTATCTGTTGATCTGTATATCTATCTATTTATCTATCTATCTATCTGTGTATATACATTTGTATATAACTACATGTGTATATATTACACTGAAATTTTGTTTTATCCACAAGACTCTCCTGCTATGCAGGTGATTGATTCATGCGGAGTGTGGACTGCAACTACCCTTCAGAATTGGCCTCAGTTCTTGAGTTCCTGCAAAGGTATGCAAATAAGTTTTTATTTGGGTGTTCATTTACTATGTAGGTTCATTTACAGAATTTTCACAATCATTCATTCTTTTCCAAGGTGTTTTTTCATCATAAATCCTGAGAAGGGCACAAAAGTCAAGGCGAAGAAGAACAAAAAGTGACTTCCAGTGAACCCAAGAGTCTTAATCTCAGACCTTTCAGATCATGAGTGACAAGAAATGTTAAATGGCAGACTTATATCGCGCTTTTATCCAAAGTGCTTTACACTGTGTCTCGTTCACCCATACACTCACACAGCAATGGTAGCAGAGCTGCCATGCAAGGTGCTAACTTGCCATCTGGAGCAACTTCAGCACGTGGAGTCGTGTGGGCCAGGAATCGAACCTCCAACCCTACGATTAGTGGACAACATGCTCTACCACCTGAGCCACAGCTGCCCCGAGACAGTGTATTGTATTGTATTGTATTGTTTTGAGAGATAGTGTAAAGTTGAAGTAGTTTTTGGTTATATTGAATTAACATGTGTTGACATGTGTAACCACAAGACAGCATGTTTTCTGGTCATCTAAACAGCTGGATCAAATTTTGTGATTTGTTCTGTTTTGTTTTTTTACATTGCATGCTGTTTTAAATAATTTACTAAGGTTATGTTATAGTAAATTATGGAGTCTGTAATCACTGTTTTTCTGTGAAGGATTTTCCTCATAGGATGTTAAGTAGAACGATGTCTTTAAACATCCACTTTTCTCTTTGATATTTGTTCTTGCAGTGAATCTTTTATTTATCAGGTTTATTTAGCCTTTAATTAACTTTAAATACTTTATATTACTTTTTTTGTGTTTAAACCACTGCCTATTTCTCTTCAAAAACAGAAAAATTCAGCATACTATATCTCCTTAATTTCTTGCCAGTCTTAATACCCAATATAATATAGTGTACCCAATATAACAACTTGCTTTCAGATGGGATGAGAGAGATGGTGCAGACGTGAGACTAACACTCTGTTCTCTGTCTCTCCGACGGTGGTGTAGTGTTGTAAATAAACCATATTTTCCATAAAGCGAAATGTTGCTGATTTTTACTGCAAAGTTCCTGAGTAATCTCTGTAGCAGGATTGTGTGTGTGTGTGAGAGAGAGAACTACATAAAGTTCACACCCCATGATGAACAATGAATGCAGTACAAAGGACTAAATGTTCTCTGTCTTTAGAACCATCACCTATTTCAAAGTTTATTTTCAGCTTCCTTTATTACTGAGAAAGCTGCAGGAGAAAGTCGTCATGATTATTTTTAATGTCGTGACTAAAACTGTTCATCAGAAATGTTCTCTTCAGTTCCAGTTCTGAGACAAGCAAAGATCAGTAACTTCAACTATATGTAGAAAACACAACTAATATTGTGATCAGATAATTAGGAATCAGATTAATCAGTGTGCACTGAAACTATTAGAGAATGTGTCTTACCGAGGAGCAGGTCATGTGACTCTCAGAGAGATGATCTTACCTCAGTGTCTCCAGTTTACAGTGAGGATTCTCCAGTACAGCAGAGAGACGCTTCACTCCTGAGTCTCTGAGATTATTCTCAGACAGATCCAGTTCTCTCAGATTGGAGGATTCAGATCTGAGCACTGAGGCTAAAGCTGCACAACTTTCCTCATTTAGGCCACAATTATTAAACCTGAAGGAAAGAACAAAATACATGATGCAATAACAGTGTACATTATCAAACAAGTTCTCAAACACTTTTTATATGAAATGTACAAACATGCTATACATGTGCTGCAACATGCTGCATCATTTACTGTGTAATGTGTGTTTACTGAATGTAGATTAGAGACATTTATACCACAGTACCCTTGGTTCTGGATTCTGATTGGTCAGAAGGTGTTGATTAATTTTCTATAACAGCAGCTCTGACAGCAGTGCAGCTACAATCACAGCTTTATATTAACGCACTCTAATACATTATTGTTTCTATAGTAACAGCTCATTCACAGGGACTTGTTTCATGGAGTTATATTAACATTAACAGAGGAAAAACAACTGGTGCAGCTCCAGCATAAGTGATAACAGGAATTTGTTTGATAGACAAATTACTTTGGTGTAAGAGGAATAATACACTTTGCTGTTTTAGGAAAATAATCAATTACAGATTATTACAGTAACTCTGCTTCATGTTGGTCTGCATCACAACACCCTTTTACACTATTTTCCTATAATATGTTTTATTCTATATTAAATATACACTATATGGCCAAAGTTATGAAGACCCCTGATCATCACACCCATATGTGTTTCTTCCCCAAACTGTTCCCACAAAGTCTGAAGCACACAATTTGTATAGAATGTCGTTGTACACTGTAGCATTATACTTTCCCTTCACTGGAATTAAGAGCCCTAATTTTGTTCCAGCATGACAATGGCCCTGTGCACAAAGTGAGCTCCATGAACACATGTTGTGTCTGGAGTGGAAGAACTCAAGTTTCCTGCACAGAGCCCTGACCTGAACCCCACTGAACATCGATGTTCTTGTATCCTGCATGTATGCTCTAATAATATTATAACAGTGTAACAGTTATATTCAGCATTACTTACTGAGCTTTTCTGGATGCTGCAACCACAGGCAGGAGCTTCAGAAGAACCTCGTCTGATGTACAATGTTTGTTGGTATATTTATTAAGGACAAACACATCCTGTTCCTGCATTGATGTCAGTAACACAAACACCACAGCTGACCACTGAGAAGAAGAAAGTTTGCTTTGTTGTAAATTTCCAGACTGCAGGTAGTGTTGGATTTCCTCAACTAGAGAATGATCATCCAGTTCATACAGACAGTGGAACAGATTGATGGATTTCTCTGCTGAGGGATTCTCTCTGATCTTCTTCTTGATGTAATGAACTGTTTCCTGGTTACTGTGGGAGCTACTTCCTGTCTGTCTCACTATGGTTTGTAAGAGAACCTGATTGCACTCCAGTGAGAGACCCAGAAGAAAGCGAAGGAATAGATCCAGATGTCCATTTTCACTCTGTAAAGCCTGATCTACAGCTCGCTTGTGGACATCTGAGATTGTATCTTTCAGAGTCAATATCAGAAAGATTGGGTTTTTAAAAACATTTCTCTTTTCATTCATAAATGTCAGGTGCACATATAGAGCTGCAAGGTATTCCTGAATGCTCAGATGAACAAAGCAGTACACTTTACTCTGGTGAAGCCCAAACTCCTCTCTGAAGATCTGTCACATCAATGCCACACTCCTTCTGTGGGTCATTGAACCCTCGTACCTCTGTGAGTCGATGGACACACTCAGAGGGGATTTGATCAGCTGCTGCTGGTCGGGAGGTGATCCAGATGAGAGCAGAGGGAAGCAGATTCCCTTTGAACAGGTTTATCAGCAGCACATGCACTGATGCTGATTCAGTTACATCACACAACCTCACTGTGTTCTGGAAATCCAGAGGGAAACGACACTCATCCAAACCATCAAAAATGAACAGAACTTTGTCCAAGCTGGAAATGTTTGTTTCTTTTATCTCCTTAAAAAAGAAATGAAGAAGCTCCATCAGACTCAGGTTTCGATCCTTTATTAAATTGAGCTCTCTGAAAGGAAGTGGAAATATGAGATGAACATCCTGATTTGTTTTCCCTTCAGCCCAGTCTAGAATGAATTTCTGCACAGAGACTGTTTTTCCAATGCCAGCGACTCCCTTTGTCAGAACGCTCCTGATGGGTTTGTCTTCTTCAGATAAGGGCTTAAAGATGTCATTGCATTTGATTGGTGTTTCCTCTGTTGCTGCTCTCCTGGATGCTGCCTCGATCTGTCTCACCTCATGTTCATTATTGACTTTTCCACTGTCTCCTTCTGTGATGTAGAGCTCTGTGTAGATCTCATTCAGAAATGTTGGGTTTCCCTGGTCTGTTATCACCTCATTTACATGCTGAAACTTCTTTATCAGATTTAATTTGCATCTCTCCTGAAGATGATGTTCAGTGCTTACAGACTTACACCTGTAAAATGGTAATAGACATGTGGTGAGATATCAAGCACAATCTCTGTCATTTTCCTTGAGTCAAATGTATGTGTGCTTGTTATCCTCATTATCTGTAGAAATACTCAGCACAAAGTGACTGGAGAGATGTTTATAATACCAGCATGATGATTAAAATACTATTGTCATGCTGAGTTTGATCTTACCCTGTATCTGTGATTATGATCTGTTGTGTTTTCTCTCTTGCTCCCTGCAAGACACTGAATACAAAAGTTTTAAATATCATGCACTTGTCCATTTTATTACACCATTATCCACATTACTTAAAATTATGGTTTGAACTTTAGCCTCTAATTTAATAAAACAATGATCAATGTTTCAGAGAATGCAAATGTAACTAAACCTGATGGATACAAATGACAAATTTACACAGATACAGGTCGAGAGCTTCAGTTAATTTGCACATCGGACATTAGAATGGGGAAAAATGTGATCTCTGACCATGGCATGGTTGTTAGTGCCAGATGGAGTGGACAATTAAAGACCAGGTGACATTTTCCCCAATCTTCAACTGTCCAGTTTGGGTGAGTTTGTGTTCATTATAGCCTCAGATTCCTGTTCTTGACTGACAGGAGTGGAACCTGATGTGGTCTGCTGCTGTTGAGGCCTCAAGCTACAATGTGTTGTTCTTTCTGAGATGCTTTTCTGTTCATCACTTTTGTAAAGAGTGCTTATTTAAGTAACCATATCCTTTCTGTTGACCGTTGTGCATGAAAAGCCCAGAATATCAGCAGTCAAACCAGCTCCTAAGGCACCACCAATCATGCCACGGTCAAAGTTACTGAGTTTATATGTTCCCCATTCTGATGTTTGATGTAAAGATGAACTAAATATCTTGACTTGTATCTGTATCATTTTATGCATTGTGCTGCTTTCACATGATCGACTAATTGAATGAATGTGAAGGTGTACAGGTGTTCCTAATAAAGTAAACAGTACGTGTATCTTTATAATATTCTAAAAGAAAACTTTCATACTACAGAATATATATCAGTATATATCAGTGTAATGGATATTTTGCTTTAAATTAAAATGTTTAACAATGAGATATTAGTTAATTTGAGTTACATGTAAATGTTTGTTACCGTTCTGGTGTGGATTCTCTCTTCTCTTTAAAATTTACTGGTAAATCTATAGAATCATCACTCTTCATGGACACACAGCTGGGTACTGGTGAGTCTGATCTCTTTATGTCTGTTGCACTGCTCACACACACACACACACACACACACACACGCACGCACGCACGCACGCACACAACAACAACATTAACATTTATTACTAGTAGTCTGAAATAGTATTGTATTAAACTTTACTAACGTGGATTCCTTTACTTGTTTTTCACTTACTTATCAACAACCTGATATTTAACTACAAGTTTTAACCTTTTAATATTTTAATCTTTAGAAATGTTTTAATTATTTTATGCTTTCGTTTTTTATGTTTTACCTTTTAACATTTAAGCATACATTTTATAATAATGATTTTTAACCTTTACCTGCTTAACTGTTAAACATTTTAAAATTAATTACAGCAAAATATATCATTTAACTCTTTTAGCATGTTTAGCTCTGTCAAGACAACAAAGTTCATCCATGAATTTTAACCTTATAGTCTAAATGTGAACCACTTTTTTTGAATATTAAAGAATTATTCAAAGTTTGTATTGTGGCACTAATTAGTATTTTCTCATATTTGATGGTCTACAGATTACACAACACGTACAGGCCTGAGGTGTTCTTTTATGTGTGCATAATTTTAACTTTATACCAAATAGATATTATTTTATAGTGAAATAATGTTAGTAGTTTTATGAAGTGGCTTTAAGTAGATTAATGAAGAAGTTACCTGTGTGTAGATGAGGGATCTGCTGGAGGTTCTATAAACACATCACTGTTCATGGAGGAACTGCTGGGTCCTGAAGAGTCTGATATCTTTTCCTTTGTGTCACTATTCAACAACATATACGTTTTGCTATTAATAATTTATCTGCCTGTAGATTCTGATTAACGTCAGTCAGTAGACAATCACTAAACAGATTAGTACTAGAGTGGTCTGACATGTTTGATGATTTTTATTTTAGGGTGAAGGCTGTTCGTGTGAAAATGCCACATATTTTTGAACTGCTACTCATGCAACATCAGGGGGCGCTGTAACACACTTTGAGGAAAGCGCTACTGCATGCATGATTGGCTAGTGTCACTGTGATTGATGGGGAGAGAGAGTACACCCCATCCACGGCCAATCTTCCAGACATGGATGACGTCATCGCGATTCGAACTCGTGATGTCTGGATGATGGAGAAAACGCTTTTCTAATGTGTAAACTCTAACTTTTTAAACTTATTTAACTTTAACTTATTTTCCTAGAAATGTTCTATTCTACTTTCAGAGCCTAGGTTATTGGTGTTGATCAATAGAACAGATAATAATGTGTAAAACATTAAGAGCTTTAATTTATTGCCCTTTAAAGCCTCATGATGTTCACTGATGCCTGGGCAGAATCTAAGTTTAACCCCCGCTCTATGATGTACATAAAGTCTTTATATTTTCAATAAATATTCATGCCTTAAATAAAATAACTGCTTACCTCTTTTTGAACTGCAGAGATCCAGCAGGTTGTTCAGGATTAGCGTGATCCATTTTCACTATTAGTAAAGAAAGGTTATTGGTCATGGACAGACAGATGTGTATGATCAGGACTGATCTCTTTTGCTGGTATGTGCCACTGTCCACATTCAAACTTATATAAATATAAACAAATAAATAAACATATACATACATAACCCTCAATACCAAATATTTATTTTAGAAGACAGAAATTTAATGCTTGGTAATACAGCATTTATAATATTTACAGTATTTATTAATTGCAAGATTTGTAATATTTACTGTTTATAATACAGTATGTAATATTTATTTAAGGAACACTACAATGAAGTTAACTTCTTATAGATCAAATCAGTGTTAACTCACAGTAACATAAAAACTTACTTCAGTGGAAAATGACTTTGTTGCTGCATTAGTATAACAATATTGTCTGAGTTATTAAACTAAACTACTGAGAAAAATCAGAACACTCTTAGTTATCTATTCATTATAGTTATATATTTATTGTATTTACTGAACTCATCATTTGCTGATATTAGCAAACCTGTATCCCAGACCTGTGTGAAGTTGCCCCCCAACGCAAAACGTCGGCAGAATAGTCTCAATCAATTGTCTCAATGATATTTTCATTGCGTGACTAGTCACTATGTTACCTACTAGTCCAGGCTCTTCTCATCTCAAAACTGGACTACTGTAATGCACTACTCTCGGCCTCCCAGCCAGCTCCATCAAACCGTTTTAAATGATTAAATATGCAGCAGCACATCTCGTCTTAAACCAGCCCAAAAGGACCCATGTCACACCCCTCTTCATCTCCCTCCACTGGCTTCCTGTAGACACCCATATCAAATTCAAGGCTCACGGACAAGACCTTGTTCTGAACATCACCATTCTACATCAACTCTCTCCTGAAGGCTTACATTCACTCACGCAATCAGCGATCAGTTAATGTCTGATGTCAGATCCCTTTCCAGAACCTTTTCACTGACTGTCCCTCAGTGGTGGAATGAACTTCCAACCTCAATCTGGACCACGGAATCTGTCACTATCTTATCACTTCTTCCATGAACACCTACCTAACCCTAAACCCTAAAATGACAACCCCACATTATAAATAAAAAATAAAATATTAAAAAAAAACCTACTCTGTGCAATTCGCTTTCTAGAACTCATTTAAAAGATCTTGTACAGTATCACTACTTGTATTATTCTCTGCTTGATATATCACTTTGTTTGTATTTCTTCATTTGTAAGTCGCTTTGGATAAAAGCATCTGCTAATTGAATAAATGTAAGTAACATTGAAGGGGTTCGATTAAAGGAGCAGAATGTTTTCAGTGAAATATTTTGTAAATATTAATAAACGTTTAATATTTTTATTCATATGAGTTTGGATTTAAAATGTATACATTTGTGTGATAGAGAAGCCATTTCTAGCTTCTCAGTAAACTAAACCTAATTTTTGTCGTTGTTTTTTGTTGTTGTTTTGCTTTGTTTTGTTCCCCCCAACACATACCCCCCACCCGCACATATTTATTTGTCTATATGTTATTACCATATTCTACCACTAGATGGCGACAGTAAAAAAAAAAAGCAAGAAATATTTATAATATTCTACTCATCAGGAGCCCTGTTCCAGTCTGAGGTAACGACAACAATGTTATGCTCACACCTGAGTCTGCTGACGGACAACCAAGTTCAGCCTGCAGAGTCGACGGAGAACGACACGCAGCAAAAATTCCTGTCAAATTTACATAGGATTTAAAAGTTTATTTTATTAAATATCAAAAATCTAAAAGGTGTGTTATATGATGAACACTTTACAGTTAGTTTTGTGACTGTAAGTCATTCCCTTCAAATCCTATTGAGCTTTAAATTATTATATACTTTGTGTATGAGCCAATTTGGTAGTGAAATACATGGCAATATTCAGATATGATTACTTTTTTTATTATTAAATATCAAAAATCTAAAAGGTGTGCATCATAGATTACACCTAGCTGAACACTTTACAGCTGGTTTTATGACTGTAACTCATTCCCTTCAAATGGTATTGAAGTTAGAATCGTGTATAACAATGTGGTATGTAACTTTAGAGACGGTCCCTTAATTTGCGCTTATCTGCGAATATCGACCCCCAACTTCAACCCAACTTTATACCAGTAGGTTTGGGGCATGCTACAAAACTTTTCAGTATGAGCCGACTATATGACTTTTATTTATTTTATTAAATCCACTAGCGGGAGTCACGGTCAGAGTTTATTCCGTTTTATCACTAGCTATTATTTTACTGTGGGAGAAAAATGAGTTGGAATAGAAACATTCCTCTTTCTCCTGATCCTCCCTTCCTGTCCTAGATAAAACCGTTACTGCGGCAGTTTAACTCGAGATCTAGTTCATTTATCATACTGTTGTTTTTACACACACTGTTTACTAAAATAAACTCTTTCTTCTTGCTTTAAAATGTTTAAGAGACAGAGAAAGATTTCTTACCGTCAGTAAACAGCTTAAACTAAACAAATGTGCGTCACTTTCCCTTAAAGCATTACGTCATTTGTGGGCGTGGATGTTAAAGCTTACATAACATCCATCCATCCATCCATCTTCAACCGCTTACTGCTTTTCAGGGTCGCGGAGCTGACATACCGCAAGATTAAAAACATATAACATATAATAAAGTATTGGCACCCTGTCCAAGGTGTACCAGGGTGTATCGGGCCTCCCAGTCAGCTCCATCAAACCCTTTTAGATTATTAAAAATGCAGCAGCACATCTCGTCTTCAACCAGCCCAAAAGGACCCATGTTACACCCCTCTTCATCTCCCTCCACTGGCCCCCTGTAGATGCCCATATCAAATTCAAGGCCTTGATGCTCACGCACAAGACCTTGTCTGGAACAGCACCATCCTAGGTCAACTCTCACCTAAAGGCTTGCGTTCGCTCACGCAATCAGCAATCAATTAATGACTGACGCTTAGTAGTGCCTACTCAGCATGACTCAAGGTCCCTTTCCAGAACCTTCTCACTGACTGTCCCTCAGTGGTGGAATGAACTTCAAACATCAATCTGGACCACGGAATCTGTCACTATCTTGTCACCTCTTCCATGAACACCTACCTAACCCTAAACCCTAAAATGACAACCCCACATTATAAATAAATAAAAAAAATAATAAAAACCCTACTCTGTGCACTTCGCTTTCTAGAACTCATTTAAAAGATCTTGTACAGTATCACTACTTGTATTGTTCTCTGCTTGATATATCACTTAATAATAAAGTATATCTATCTCTTTTATAATAAAGTATTGGCACCCTGTCCAGGGTGTACCACGCCTTGTGCCCGATGCTTCCTGGGAGAGGCTCCAGGTTCCCCGTGACCCTGAAAAGAATAAAGCGGTATAGAAGATGGATAAACATAATTGTGTGTGTGTGTGTGTGTGTGTGTGTGTGTGTGTGTGTGTGTGTGTATTCTGCTTCTGTTTAGTAGTTTTCTGCTTTTAATTTTTGGGTGAAAGTTTACTTGTGACAGTGTTTGTCAGATAGAATTTGATATTAGTGTGTAGTTATTATTGTTATTATTGTTATCCGGTCAGTCAAGTCCGACTCTCGGCGATTCTATAGGCCATCTGTCGCCATGCTTTCCGGTCCTGGACTTTCCCCTTCAGCTGCTCTATGCCCAAGCCAGTGTCCGTTTTGATGGTGTCGAGCCACCAGATTCTTTGGCGGCCTCGTCTTCTTGTTCCACTGACCATTTGAAGCATCATTGCTTTCTCCAGTGAATCTGATCGCATCACGTGACCAAAATAAGTCAGCCGAAGTCTGGTGATCTTTCCCTCAAGCGAACATTCTGGCTTGATGCACTCCAGAACCTCTTCATTGGTGACCTTAGCTGTCCATGGTATCCGTAACAGTCTTCTCCAGCACCCATAGCTCAAAAGCATCAATCCTCTTTCGGTCAGCTTTTTTCAGGTGTAGTGTGTAGTTACACAAGCAAAAAAAAATTTTTTTTGCCTTTGTTTATTTATTCATTTTCATATGATTCATTTACATGTGCTTCATTTACATGTGATTCATTTTCACGTGATTCATTTACATATGATTCATTTTCATGTAATTCATATTCATGTGATTCATTTACATTTTCACGTGATTCATATTTATGCATGTAATTCATTTTCATGTGATTCATATTCATGTGATTCATTTACATTTTCATGTGATTCATATTCATGCATGTGATTCATTTACATGTAATTCATTTTCATGTGATTCATATTCATGTGATTCATTTACATTTTCATGTGATTCATATTCATGCATCTGATTCATTTACATGTAATTAATTTCATGTGATTCATATTCATGTGATTTATTTACCTTTTCTCCCCTCCCTTCCCTTTCCCATATATTTCATTGAGAAGAAAAAAAATAATAAAAATCATAATAATAATAATAACACTAGATAAAAAAAAAAATCCCCCCCGCCCCCCCACGCCTCATTATGGCTACTCAATAGCTGTCGCTGGTTATATAAAAATGATAAAACCCAAGAACTAAAGTAAAAATAAGAATATAAATAGCCAATTGGAGCTGAAGAGGGACACACACCCAAAGTCTCCATGAAACAAAGGAGACAGCAGTGTATCACCCCTAGGGTTGTCCACAAAGTGGACCTAGAGTAAGCTAAACCAAATTACTAAAAAAAAAAAAAAAAAAAAAAATCCATTATGAATTATTCAAATCTAATAAATAGTCTGCGCACTTTAACAAATATAATGTCCATACCTTTTAAAGACTTAACTAATATTATTACACAGTGTAGCATATTAAAATAAAATACAAGAAGAAAAGAATAACGAAGTAATAATGCACCGACAATATAAGAATTCGAATTCTGTAGAGCTGGAAGGCCGAGTGCAAAAAAAGAATAAAGAATAAAAGAAAAAATAAATAACGAAAGAAAGAAAAGAACAAAAAATAATAATATTAATAAATAAAATAAATAAATAGATAAACAAACAAACAAACACTACACTGTGTAGATGATGCAGTTCACCCCGGTTCTGAGAGTTGAACAGCAGCGGTTGTACAGGTGTCAGGGCCCTCTGGAACGTTATTGCGCCGTGACCTCGACTCCAGATCCTCACATTTATTCTCTAATTGAGTCAGGGTCGCAGTGAGAGACTCGATAGTAGTCTTCATGTGAACGGTGTAACTGGAGAGCGCGTGCTCCATTTCCCCAACAGTACCTTTCAGTGTTGATACGGTGTCCTCGGCATCCCTGAGTCTCCTGATTCTCCTGGTGCTTCTCCTGTTGCTTCTCCTGGTGCTTCTGATGCTCCTGGAACTCCTTTCTAAAAATATCGGTGATGTCCTTCCTCAGTAAAGCCAGCAACTCAAACCTGAGTGTGGCGAGGTCAGGACCGCTCGGGGATGCGGATGCAGTCGGTTCACGGAGAGAAGGGAGCGTGGCTACGGATTCATGAGGAGAAGGAGACGCGGGTGCGGGTTCATGGTGAGAGGGAGGCGCGGCTGTGGATTCACGGCGAGTAGGAGACTCGCGGTGCGCACACTAGATCTCTGTTTTGTCTGAATGCTACCACCGATTTTCGAGTTTTTCCCCAACATCTTAACAAACCACCGAGTTAAAAGTACGAAATAGAATAAGTCAAAATATATTATATTACCAAAAAAAGTGCTAATTAATTACAATTTTTAATCGAAGTCAGCAGGAGACTCAAACTTCACGTCTTACTCTATCGAACGCCGAATTCGAACCTCAGCAAAAACAACTTTAAACAAAAAACTGTATATTCGGGGGAAAGCGTGAACAAATGTTTCAGATAAATAAATTATAGTTTAATAACATTGAAGGGGATCGATTAAAGAACAGAATGTTTTAATTGAAATGTTTTGTAAATATTAATAAAAAAATGTATTCATACGAGTTTGGATTTCAAATGTATATATTTGTGTGATAGAGAAGCCATTTCTAGCTTTTCAGTAAACTAAACCTAAACATTTTTGTCTGCACATATTTATTTGTCTACATGTTATTGCCATATTCTACCATTTTTTCCCCCAAAAATATTTCTGCTAATATTCACGTCATTGTTTTAAGCATATTTATGTAGTTTCTATAATATATTTATATGAGTCAGTCATTTAGAAGAAAATAGTAATTAATAATGAAATATAAATACATTATATAAATAAAGATTGGATTTATTAGGGAATCAGCACAACAGACAGCCGGATAAATCCATCCATCCATTCATCTTCTACCGCTTACTCCTTTTCAGGGTCGCGGGGAACCTGGAGCCTATAGCCAGATAAATGAAGATTAGCATGTTAGCATGTTTTTTTTCACATCTATTTGGACATTTTATTAAGAATTCATTAAAATGTAAATAAAAGTAAACTAAATTAATTGTGGCATAAGTGCCTATGTTAACGCAGCTCATTTGCATTTAGTGACGCCCACAAAACTCTATAAAAGGTCAAGTACAGAGAGCAGGACATGAGCAATCAGGGTAAGCTGAAAACAGAAGTGCATTATATTTTATGCAGATAAAAACATTTAATAACATAGAATAATAATAATAATAATAATAATAATAATAATAATAATAATAATAATAATAAGGGAGCACTAAATCCTACACCAGCTGAGGTATTTAAGGCGATGTACAGACAGACCAGCACATTCTCCATTTATACAGCAACATTTATTTTGTCATAATTTACTTATTTGTTTGATTTGTCTTCATTTATGGATTTGTTTTGGCCAATTCTTTATTTCTGACAGACTGGGCATCATTTTCCAAAGCAGACACACACATATTTTATATATATATATATATATATATATATATATATATATATATATATATATATATATATATATATATATATATATACACACACACACACACACACACCACACACACACACACACACACACACACACACGCACACACACACACAGTGGCAAGGAAAAGCATGTGAACCCTTTGGAATTTCATGATTTTCTGAATACATTTGTCATAAAATGTGATCTAATCTTCATCTAAGTCAGGTGTATTGACAAATATAATGTGCCTAAAAGAATAACACAAATCTTTCTTGTCTTTATTGAGAACAACCAAAAAAAAAAAAAACCTCATAGTGCTTGTGGAGAAAGTATGTGAACCCTTGACTTAATGAAAATGAGTTTGGAGGTGTGGACTACAGCTACTTTGACTGATAAAAACCCCACAAACTTTTGGAGTTTACTCTGCACAAGAAGCACATGCTTATGTGAGCCATGCCTTGCCAAAAAGAGCTTTCAGAGGATCTACGAAAATTTCACCAGTCTACAGTCTACATTCTACAAATGGAGATACTCTGGGACTGTTGCTACTTTACCAAGAATTGGGTGCCTAGTCAAAATGACACCAAGAGCACATCGAAGATTCATCAATGAGGTAAAGAAACAACCCTGAATGACAGCCAGTTCCAATGATGCCTTCAAATCGTTGGCTAACATCTCTGTTCATAAGTCTACAATACGGAAAACATTGAACAAGCAGGGTATCTATGGCAGGACACCACGAAGGAAGCCACTGCTTACTAAAAAGAACATCGCTGCACGCCTGAAGTTTGCAAAAGAGCACATTGACACTCCACAGCGGTATGGGCAAAATGTTTTGTGGACTGATAAAACGAAGATTGAACTATTTGGAAAAACCACACAGCACTACATCTGGCGTAGAAAGAGCACAGCATATCATCATGAAAACATCATCAGAACCGTAAAGTAAGGTGGAGGAAACACATGATTTGGGCCTGCTTTGCTGCATCAGGGCCTGGCCAGCTTGCAATCATATAAGGGAAGATGAATTCCCAAGTATATCAGACAATTCTTCAGGATAATGTGAGAATGTCTGTATGTCTGCAGAAACTGTGTAGAAGTTTGGTGATGCAACAGGACAACAACCCAAAACACAGGTGCAAGTCCACAACAGAATGGTTTCAGAAAAACAAAATCCGCCTTTTGGAGTGTCCGAGTCAGAGCCCAGACCTCAACCCAATAGAGATGCTATGGAATGACTTGAAGAGAGCCACACACATGAGACACCCAAAGAATATGACCGAGCTAAAGCAGTTCTGCCAGGAAGAATGGGCTAAAAGTCCTCCTGAATGATGTACAGGTCTGATGCACAGCTACAGGAAGTGCCTGGTTGAGGTTATTGCTGCCAAGGGGGGGTCAACCAGTTATTAATTATTAAAAGGGTTCACTTACTTTTTCCACTGCCATTTTGAATGTTGAATGAGTGTGTTCAATAAAGACATGAGGGATCAGAATTTATTTTGTGTTATTTTAGACACATTATATTTGTCAATACCCCTGGCTTAGATGATCAGATCACATTTTATGACAAATTTATTCAGAAAATCATGAAATTCCAAAAAGTTCACATACTTTTTCTTGCCACTGTATGTGTCCATCCATCTTCTATACCACTTTATCCTTTTCAGGGTCACCAAACTTATTATTAAGCCTTTTTATTTTTTGTTATTGTTACATGATTTATATCACCAAACTTATGCAAAACTTATCTGGAACGTCAGAGTCGTCTATGTGTTCAAAGAGCATGGTAGTTTTAACTGGTTAGAGTGCTCATTTGAAATAAAGTAACTCTGAGGAAATTGAATGTTTTGTTTGTTTGTTCATTTTTGTATTAAAATGTGTATATTTATCAGCAGAATTTATAGTTATATTAACAGATATTTGGTATAGTATTCAGAGCACAGGGTATAATGTACACAACACTTAAACAACGCCTTAAAATCTACACATTCACACAACCTCATACTGTACAATATACACATCATCCACACAACCCCATCCCATTACAAAAATTACACATTTAAACACTTTACTTCTTTCATAAAATATATTTAAGAGTAAAGTCCTTAATTCAGAAAAGCTATATAACTGTAGTGTATTATTCTTCATTCTTATTTGACAGGAATGATCTGTTGAAAGTGTGCTTGAAAAACCTCCAATTTGCAGTCTACAGACGTCGCCGACGTCCTGTGCGTGATTACGTTAGTGTGACGTAACTGCGCGAAACTTTCTCCTGTTTACGGAAGAGTAACATGGCTCTGCATCTTTCTCACCGCTGAATAATAACAGTATTCATATCTTTTCTAATCGGCTCGGCGCGTTGGAAACAGTGTACAGAAGCAGCGCGTTATTAAAGTTGTAAGGTTATGATGTTATTTAAGTAAACACTGTGATTTTTTATGGAGCTCGAGGCGGATATTATAGAGTTCAGAGTCCCTAATGAAAAGAATAAAACCATTTTTATTTGGGACATACAGCCATCCTTTACCGAAGATTATATTTATGTAAGTAGCGACTTAAATAAACTAAATGTTTTTCAGTTTCTTACTCTCTTTATAACTACTGCACTACATTTACTACATACTGATTTATACTCTTTATATATACACATTTACATCTCACATATATATATATATATATATATATATATATATATATATATATATACATACATACATACACACACACACACACACACACACATACACATACATACACATACACATACACACACACATACATACTGTCGCGACGGACTGACACTCGGCGCGAGGGTAAAGAGAATCGCTCCTTTTCCAACTGCCGTACCGGCACGAAGCAGGCAGCCCCGCGGTGGGCCTTGCGTCAACCGGAAAGGACGCCATGCCGGGGAGGACCCACCGATGCGACCCGGATGGCGGAAATAAAAGGACGCCCTTCCGCCCCGGGAAAGTTGAGTACCGACTTACCGAAAGAGATCCTCGTACAGGTATTCACCCGTGCTCCCTGTTCGCAGCGCTGAGGGGATGCCCGAGAACCCCGAGGCTTCTTCCGGGATTCCCCGGGATTCCCCGACACGCCCCCCCGAGCGTCACGGCGCCAGCCGGCCCGCAGAGCCCACACCCCCCGGACCCCCCCGGATCTACTTCCGCCTCCGTGTCTCTGTGCATCGCCCATCCCGCTACTATATATATAATATATATATATATATATATATATATATAATATATATATAATGTATGTATGTGTGTGTGAGAGAGAGAGAGAAGATGTGAAATGCTTCTCCCAGCCTTGGGGGGGAGCGGTGTTCTTTGAGATTTATTGTGTGAGTGAACCCTTCTTTACCCTGTGGGTGGAGCTGTTGTTGAGTCAGTTCTGTTTTCTTGTGGAAAGGTAAGGATGGTTGTGGTTGTTCACTAGTAAATCGATTTAATTTCTTACATTTATTTTGGCCATCCATGTTATTTTAAGAAATATATTGATGTTAGAGGTGTTAACTAACATATATGTACAGTTATTTTTGATGGATGGTTTGTTGTTTCATGTGTTGTAGATCACATGTGGTGGGATGTATTTGTTGGTAACTATCAGTTCTGTTTTCTTGTGGAAAGTTCTTTTATGTGCATGAGCCTGAATAAAGGAGAGCTTCACTACTGTGACCGCCACGATCTCGGTGTCCTCCTCATTCATCACCAAACAAACAACGCAGAGACATTTTGGGGGGAGCACACCGACGAAGAGGGTTACATCTTTGGTGCTGTGACCTGGATCATTGGTTTCTATGTCAACGAGTAAGCAATCTGACAAATTTAAAGTGACAGTCTTAAATATATTGTTGGACTGAACTGAGTTTTGCTTAAGAAGGATTTATTTTTTTCTCTGTCTCTGAACTTTTGATATTGTGCTAGAAGAGTGTTAATTTGTGGATTTGAGTAACAAATGGAGGCCACTTTACGTTCGGTGGAAGATGCACAGTATGGAGGTCAGCCTTTTCCGGACCGGGACGGCAAACTGACTCGTCAGCTCATGAGGGGATTGAATCACAGGTTAGCGCCGATGAAGCCTAGACTTTGTAATCTTGCGCGCGAGACAAGGAAGTTTCAGACACAGCCAAAGGCCAGAAAGACGTACGCCCAGGCACAGTTTACGGCTATGAGTGGTGACCAGGGTGGTGAAAAGCTGAGAACGGAGAAAGGAAGTAGGCAGAACACAGACCTTACTGAACTCACAGCCATGGTGAAGAAACTGGTGAGCAGTCAACAGGTTGACGCAGCTGGAAGCTAGAGTTGGAGCATCATCACGGACTGTGCTTCCTCCCACCCAGGGGCCTCAAGAGAGTAGTGACGCTGCAGTAAGGGGCGTAGTGTGCTATCGTTGTGGAAAACCGGGGCACGTTGCACGTCTGTGTCGGACTGTGATGACTGATGCTGCAGATAAAAATGGAGCAGAGTCTAGGCAGGATTTAAACGTGGAGGGCCTGTGGTTACCGGGGCAACCACAGGCATGCAACAGAGTCCCCAGCAACATGAAATGGGCTGGTCAAAACCAGCTGATACCCCGCTGGTAGGTCCCTGTAATGAAGGGCTGGTTGGAGTGAAAGGAGAAATGTGTAAAGCTCTTATTGACTCGGGCTCTCAAGTAACCACCATTACTGATGAGTTCTGGCGCCGACATCCTGTCCTATGTTTTCAGGAATTGCAGCCATCAGACGTCCCCATTGAAGGTGCCGCTGGTCAACCCGTATCCTATGTTGGTGTGCTTTGTATTAACCTCATGTTTTTGGGAAGGGTCTACTCAAATGTTCCTGCTTTTGTTGTCCCTGTAACAGAGTACCGGTCCAGTGTTCCATTGCTCATTGGGACTAATGTAAAAAGAGTTACCAGAAATGACCTCCAAGCATGATATGGCAGAAAATATCTGGCCAAAGTGAAGCTGACCAATCCTGAATGGCACTCTGCACTGGTTGCTGTGTGTAAAAGTGAGCCTAATGGAGCTAAGGGTAAAGTGGGCCAAGTACAGTATGCAGGCCACAGTATAAGGATAACAGCTGGTAAGGAGCAGGATGTTGTTGGCCGAATAATGGGTGGACCGAAGGGAACACACTACACAGTACTAGTGGAGAGCCAGTCCTCAAAAAGGGTTCCAGAAGGCCTTCTGGTTGCCAGGCTGCTTGCTAATGTGGAGAAAGGTTGTGTTCCCATCAGGCTTTTGAATCTGTCTGAAAAAGATGTGATTGTCCACCCAAGGGCCCCGCTTGTAGATGCTTTCCTGGTTTGGAATGTCATTGAAGAGGAACAAAAGTGCCAAATGCCGTGCCATAACCAGTCAATGAGTCGGTGTGAGAGGTCAGTGTCAGCGTCTTGTCAAAATCATCAGCAGACTACCAGGGTTGAGACTGTTAATGGTATGACATGTGGAGTTGATCTTGGTCCTGAAGCAGTGGAGAGTGAGGAGCAGTTGGCGTTGCTCCAGGATTTGCTAAGGAGAAATGCTGATGTCTTCTATAAACACTCCATGGACTATGGACATACCACCACTGTGCAACATGAGATACCTCTGGTAGACCGAAACCTTTCAGCCTCCCTTAGCGCAAAAATACCCCCCTCTCATTATCAGGACGCGTGGAGGAGGGCTATATCGGGAGATGGAAGAAGCTGGAGTCATCTGTCCAAGCAAAAAGCCCCTATGCATCCCCCATCGTTGTTGTTTTAAAAAAGATGGCTCCTGTGAGGATATGCGTGGACTACAGGAAACTGAATTCCTGCAGTACCAGAGACGCTCCGCTACTACAAGAATAGAGGAGGCGCATTGGAGGCGTTGGGACAGGCAAGGTTCTTCTTGACTCTTGATCTTACATCTGGTTACTGGCAAGTTGAGGTGGCTGAACACGACAAGCTCAAAACTGCTTTCAGCACCCCCATGGGGTTATATGAGGCTAACAGAATGCCGTTTGCTCTGCAGAATGCCCCATCATCCTTCCAAAGTTTGATGACCTGCTGCTTTAGTGATCTGAACTTTGAGAACCTCCTTATCTACCTTGACGACAATTATCTTCTCAAGTACTTTTAAAGAGCATCTTGAGCGTTTGGAAGTAGTGTTCAGCCGGCTCCGTAAACATGGGTTCAAGCTGAAGCCTCAAAAGTGTAGTCTACTGAGTAAAGAAGTTCAATACCTTGGACATGTGGTGTCCACGGAGGGTATTCATACAGATGCTGAGAAGATAAACAGAGTCCGCGATTGGAAATGACCGTCAAGTGTGAAGGAAGTGCTGGTGTTTGTTGCTTTCTCTGGATACTACAGGCGGTTCATCAAGGGGTATGCAACATTGGCGGCACCCTTGTATAGACTTACCTCTGGAGACCCAAAGAAGAAGAAAAGAGCGGTGAAAGGAACTTCTGGACCTGTGAAACTGTTTGAGTGGTCAGATGAATGTGAACGAGCATTTGAAGCACTGAAGGAGAGGATGACTACAGCACCAGTTCTAGGCTACCCCAACTTCAGCTTACCATTTGTACTGCAAACGGATGCTTCTGGTGAGGGTCTTGGGGCGGTCATTGCACAAGTTCAAGATGGTGTGGAAAAAGTAATTACGTATGCAAGCCGAGGTTTGAGACCACCTGAAACCCGCTACCCCGCGCATAAGTTAGAGTTTTTGGCTCTAAAGTGAGCTGTTACAGATAAGTTTTATGATCACCTTTATGGACATAAGTTTTCTGTGCTGACTGACAACAACCCACTTAAATATGTGATGAGTACAGCGAAGTTGGACGCCACAGGTCAGCGTTGGGTGTCGCAGCTTGCCATGTTTGACTTTGACATTGTGTACAGGCAAGGGAAGTCCCATTCTAATGCCGACGCACTCTCAAGGATGCCTGGTCAGGAGGTCACGAAAACTCTTTGGTCTTGCCCACAGTGCATTTCCTCCACACAGCAAGACCAGTCCTGCAGAGATGAGTCAGGGAAGAAGGAAGACGTTAGTGAGCAATTGGAGGGAACTGGCTGCAAGGGGAGAGGGTTTCTAGACAGGGTTGACGAGCTAACAATCCGTTTGATGGAGCGGGTACTGATGCGCTGCCTGCAATGACAAAGCTGGAGATCAGAGGATGTCAAAAGGAGGACCCTGTCATTGGGCCAGTCCTACATTACAAGACACTAAACAGAAAGCCAAGACGTGGAGAGAAATGGAAAAGCAAGATGCACGGCTCTCTTAAAAGAGTGGAGGAGGCTGGTGGTCAAAGATGGAATTCTTTATAGGCAAGTTAAGGATGTTCAGGAACGGTCCATTGCTCAGCTGGTCTTGCCAGAAAAAATGTGACTTTTGACTAAAACAAGTCTTCATGACGACTCCGGTCATTTGGGATTTGAACGTACCTTAAATCTGTTTCAGGAACGATTCTTTTGGCCGAGAATGCAGTGTGAAATAAAGTCCTGGTGTGAGCAGTGTGAAAGATGTTGTCTGAGGAAAACTCCCAGTGGACATAGGGCTCCGCTGGTGAGCATTTACACTAATGCCCCGATGGAACTCATCTGCATGGATTTCCTTGTCCTGGAGAAGGGAAGAATAGAGAATGTCCTGGTTGTCACCGATCATTTCTCAAGATTCGCCCAGGTTTACCCCACAAAAGACCAGAAGGCTGTTACCGTGGCAAGGGTGCTGTGGAAAAATTTCTTCTGTCGATTTGGATTCCCAGCAAGGTTCCATGCAGATCAAGGCAGAAATTTTGAGAGTACATAAGGAGTTGTGTAAGCTGACGGGAATTACAAGGACACATACTAGCCCCTACCATCTGCAGGGCAATGGGACCACAGACAGATTTAACAGAACTCTAATGAATATGTTGGGCACTCTTGATCCTGATTAAAAAACCCAGGTGGCATGAATATATTGATGCACTGACACATGCTTACAACAGCACTCAACACGATTCGACTGGTTTCTCCCCATACTACTTGATGTATGGTAGACATTCACGACTGCCTGTTATTCTTCTTTTTGGCCTGTCAACAGCAAAAGAGCCATGTGAGTACTGTGAATATATCCAGACTCTGCATGAGTGCTTGACTTATGCTTATGATGAGGCAGACCGAATGTCGAGGCATGCTAAGGATCTTCAGAAAAAGCACTATGATAAGAAAGCCACATGTTCCAACCTGGTGACAGAGTGATGGTGAAAGTTATGTCGAGGGGAAACAGAAGTTGGCTGATAAGTGGGAACCACATCCATATATTGTGGTGAAGAAACGGCCAGGAATTCCAGTTTATGTGGTTCGTCCAGAAGATGGTGTCCGGAAAAGAGTCATCCACCGTAATCGTCTGTCCCAGTGTATGTTTTTCCCGGTGAGTCACAAGTGCCTTGCCCGAGCAGATCCTGACATGGAGGAAAGGTCAAGAATGAATTCAAGTGTTTCCGAGGAAGAAGAGGAAGTAGTGGAAAAGATTGACAGTGGAAACAATGGCACTAGTACACAGTGTACAAGTGTGGAAGGGCAAGATGTTGTGGACGAAGAGCATGGAGAGGATGGAAGTCAGTTGAGGGAGACTGTGAGTGAAAAGGAGAAGCATGGAGAGCAGGCGCTGCTGGAAGTCTCAAATCCTGAGCGGCCATAGAGGAGATATCCGGAGCAGAAAAGGCGCCCACCAAATAGAATCTCCTTGGAGATGCATGTCCTCCAGAGTGAAAGTGATAAGGAGAAGGTAGAGAGAGGAAGGAAAGTGTGGGAAAAGGCTAAAGCAAAGAAGAAGCTCTACCTTAGCAATACTTATAAACACACACACACCACACACAGACACTTGGGATAATCTTGAAGATAATCTTGGGAGTTAAACTGACAATTTAGTTTTTTTTTTAAGTGGTGACTGGGACGGCATCATTTAAAGAGGGGGTGGATGTAGGGAAGATGTGAAATGTTTCTCCCAGTCTTGGGGGGAGCTGTGTTCTTTGAGATTTATTGTGTGAGTGAACCCTTCTTTACATGGGTGGAGCTGTTGAGTCAGTTCTGTTTTCTTGTGGAAAGGTAAGGAGGGTTGTGGTTGTTCACTAGTAAATCCATTTAATTTCTTACATTTATTTTGGCCATCCATGTTATTCTAAGAAATATAATGATGTTAGCTAATATAGGTGCAGTTATTTTTGATGGATGGTTTGTTGTTCATGTGTTGTAGATCACATGTGGTGGGATGTATTTGTTGGTAACTATCAGTTCTGTTTTCTTGTGGAAAGTTCTTTTATGTACATGAGCCTGAATAAAGGAGAGCTTCACTACTGTGACAGCCACGATCTCGGTGTCCTCCTCATTCATCCCCACATCACCAAACAAACACAACGCAGAGACATTTCAGGGGGAGCACACCGACGAAGAGGGTTACACATACATACATACATACACACACACACACACACACACACACATACATATATATATATATATATATATATATATATATATATATATATATATATATATATATATATATATATATATATATATATATATACACACACACACACTCCTACACTGATTGACACCTTGTTGTTAGAACCAGAAGATATGACCACATCACCCCGATCTTATCCACACTGCATTGGCTCCCAGTAAAATTTCACATTGATTATAAAATACTAATACTGACCTATAAAGCACTAAACAGTCTCACGCCACAGTACTTAAGCAAACCTTTGATATTTTATTATCCACCAGGCCTACTTAGATCAAAAGGTGCAGGAAGAGCTTTCTCTTATAGAGCCCCACAGTTTTAGAATAGCCTTCCAATTAGTGTTTGGGGCTCAGACACAGTCTCGGTGTTTAAGTCGAGGTTGAAAACATATGTTTACTCAAGCTTACCATGAGTAGACTTTCTTTAACACAAAGTACACAGTCTTATCCATCACAGGATAGTAAGCATACCTAATAATCTCTAAAAACCTCTCTTTACCTCCCTCTCCCTCTGTCCTTCTGTCACATGATATTATGGAGATGCCAGTGATCCTGAACTTTCTGCACTCCGGACCTGCCTGATCCATTCTGATGCCCTACCTCTGGATGGAGCTCTCATCAACTAGAGGCTAAATTCTGCCACTGAGGATGAACCCAAGTAGTGCAGCGTGGAGATTGCTGAGGATGGTGCTGCTTGAAGTACCATGGAAATGGTTTTGGACCTCGATTTCACATGGACATTCTCACTGTGGTTGCTGTGGTTACAGTTGCTTCGATGGCCTTGGGACAGCAATTACCACATCCGGTTTTGCACTCGGGTCTCCTTTAGTGAACAGTGGACTAGTTCAACAAACAGACTTCATATAAAACCTTAATGAACTTTCTTTTACATTCACACTCCGTTGTTACCCAGATGAGGATGGGTTCCCTTCTGAGTCTGGTTCCTCTCAAGGTTTATCCCTCATATCATCTTAGGGAGTTTTTTCTCAACACCGTCCATTGTGAAAAGCGCTATACAAATAAAATAGAATTGAATTGTGGTTAATGTTTCAGTAGAGAGACATTTGGTTTAATTGGAGAGGTCAGACAAAGAGGTATTCTAATGAGTCACCCAGCCAATCCCCCAACCCCTTGCAGGAGAGCATACTTTTGACTGGGCCACCAACATAACCTGGTAGGGTTTGGCCAGAAATGGCAACATGGAGTCATCTTGTGGGCTCACCATGTGCATAATGGACGTTGGACTTCATTACATTTACAGCATTTGGCCTTTTCAGAGCGACTTACATTTATCTCACTTATACAACTGAGCAGTTGAGGGTTAAGGACCCAGTAGTGCCAGCTTGGCAGAGCTGAGATTTGAACTCATGACCAGTATCCAGTATCTTAACCACTGAGCTCACTGGGTCAGGGTGAATTTCAGACCAGCAGCATGCACGTGTTGGACTGATGGACTACACCCTTGAAATGAAAACTGGATTGAGAATCATGAGATGAAAAGATAAGGAGATCGATATGTTTGGTTTTACATCCACATAGTTGGGGTGGTCTCTCCTATGCCAAAGGAGATACTGTCGGTCTCCTTAGTGAGTGTGGAGAAGAGGACAAGCGGGGACAAGAGGGTCACCTCCATGAGTTTTCGAGTCTCAGGTAGGAAACCTCTGACAGTTGTTTGTCTTTATGGACCCAATAGCAGTTAGGAGTATTTAACCTTCTTACAGAAGGTGGACCAAGTGACTCCAGACTCTCCTGACTCCATAGTCTTTCTGGGGGACTTCAGTGCTCATAATGGGAATGATGGTGATTCTTGGGCAGAATGAACTCCCATATCTGAAGCCAAATGGTAAAAAGTTATTAGACTTCTGTGCAAGTTTTAAAGCCAAATACTCAGATCAGCTCGAGGATGAAGATAAAACACAAAGAACCGTGAGAGAGAAAATTAAGGGTCCAATTTATTGCTCCAACACACCAGATCCACACAGTGAGACGTCCCAAAGTGATCTGAAAATCCCCAAAAACGGGACTCCCTTTTATACAGTTTTTCAAACTTAGTATACGCCCCCTGTTTTGCAGAATTAACAATATGTCTGGTTTGTGGGTGATTTCTTCATCCATTATTTTTGAATTCCAGGTGCTTTGGATCTGGAGAACCTTATCCCAACAGTCAATGATAAACTTTCTGATTGCATCATCAGACTTATGTTTGACACATGGGTAAAGTGAGGTGCAGAAGTGATGGTGAGTTACTGCGCAGAACAGATTAACGTGCTAAAACCAGGAGAGCTTCTTGTGTTGCTTGGGGAAATCATCTTTGAGATTGATTTAACGAGCATTAGCTACCTTGTTAATGCATACGCTTCATTCACTTATGCAGGATTGCTAGTTGCATTTTCAGTACAATGAGCAAGCTTAAGAGTCAAAATGACAATAGGTAGTTAAATAGTAAAAATCCCCAGAGATCAGCAGTTTCTGAAATACTGTACAGGTGTACAGATGTTCCTAATAAAGTAGATAGTGAGTGTAGATTGTTTCCACTGCAAAGGAAAAAAAAATTCAGCAGCAGAAATTGGGCTCTAAAGATCAATGGGAAACTTCTAAGAGAAGTCATTTCAGGAAAAAGTCACTGTGCTGCACTGTGCACACTCAGTTCTTAAAGGAAATGATACAGTAGAAGGTTATGTGTTTGGATATTGCAGTAGGAAACCTAACCATACCTTTTAATAATGTAGTCCAATCTCACAGATTTTCTGCAACTGTGCCATTGTTTGAATACGGCTGGGTATTGTTTGAAAATATTCAGCACCAACGCTGATCTGATACCTTTAATTAGAAACTGAAATCAAAACAATACATTTTTTCAATCGTTTCCCCCCATTTGTGACCATTAAAACATGTTACTGTAACTGATATTATTATATTAACTGTTACTGTACTGATATACAATCATTGGTTTGATGTAAAAACAAAAAGTTCCAATCTATTTATACACCTGTACATAACCATGACATAACAAGTAACTAATTAATTAAGTTATATTTATAAAGCTCATTCACAACAACAATAGTTGCCCAAAGTGCTGTGCAAAGATTAGAATAAAATTATTAAATATCAAAGACTGAAACAAAAGACTGAAAATACGGACAGGGAACAATAAATAAATAATTATGCTAAGAGATGAAATAGTATAAACTGAAGAGCTTCAGTTAATGTTCACATCAAACATCAGAATGTGGAAAAAGTGTGATCTCTGCAACCGTGGCATGGATGTTGGTACCAGATGGGCCGGTTTGAGTATTTCAGAAACTACTGATCTCCTGGGATTTTCACACACAACAGTCTCTAGAGTTTATACAGAATGGTGTTGAAAAACAAACAAAATCCTTGAGGTGGTTGGGTTACAGCAGCACAAGACCACTTAAAAGAACTGAAAACTCCAGTGAACTCTCCAGACTCGTGTTTCCACCAAAGCTGATGAATGTTTATAACAAATGAACAGTCACAGCAATTAGATATCTTCAGAATGTTACAAAAACAAAACAAAGCAGTGTTTACAGGAAAGAGAACACAGAGCAGCAATAGCATGTTGAGGAAATAGTCACAGCTTCAGCCATGGTGATTTTAGAGTCTTCCAACCAGATGATGTGATAGAGTGGTGGGGTGGTGGAAGACATGGGCTGGAGTGTAGACCAGAGCAACTAGAACCTTAACCAGAACCTGAGTTCTGCCATGATGTCTGGATTCTGTAGGGTATAACAGTGGAATTGTGTAATAATAAAAATAAAGAATTGATCTTCAGTAAGTGTTTATTCCTGATAGTAGTGCTGCAACACCACTCTGTAAAGTCCTATGATGATGAAGAATCACACCAAGCAAGCACAGGTTCTTTAGATCTTAGACACACTGTCTGTGCTTACACTTTGTGGAAATGTGTTACATTTAATTCAGATTATTTCTCAGTGTGAGAAAAACGTTCAGGAAATGCCGCTGTGAGTCGAGCACATTTCATTAAAAATATCTTCTCTGGAATCTGCATCAGATGAAAATTCTTCATAACCTGAAATTAAACAAAAACAAGTTTAATATTTAAGCTGTCAGGTTGAACATGAACATTAAACATCAAAGTAAAGTTTAAGTGCAAAGTTTAAAACAATACCCAGTAACTCACTGAATATGAACCTGTTTATAATCAATAGCTCTTTATAAAAACAGGACCAGGTTACTTAAACTTTTTCTTCAATAAACAAAACGTATCAAAGTTAATGAGTCTAAATATTTATATATTTAATTTCTGTACATGTTTATCTGAAATACTTGCAAATCACCTCAAGTTCTGTAGTTTAAGACTGAAGAGCTGCTTCTTTTCTGAGTCTCTGAGATTATTCCAAGACAGATCCAGTTCTCTCAGGTGTGAGGGGTTTGATCTCAGAGCTGAAGTCAGAGCAGCACAGCCTTCATCTGAGATATCACAAGCCCACAACCTGCAGAGAGACAATGACACACTCTTCACTCTCTCAGTTTATATCATTACATGGATTACTGCACTTTTATATCTGGAATATACTGTGGAGTTTTAACTGATTTATCAGACTCCCTTATCCAGAGTGACTTATAGAAGTGTGTGTGGGCGTCACTACATACAAATGACCTGTGTCGGGAACGCGCTTCACACATTACAGGAGATCAACATAAGCACACAAGTACGAAGAAAATCAGCCTTTCTGTCAGAAATCTTTAGTTCAGTTAGACTTACACAAACATTTACACACAACTTCACTAAAATATTGATAAATGAGGTCCAACGTGTGTGTGTGTGTGGGGGGGGGGGTATATGTGATATAATTAAATCTAATTGACATTTTTTTTCTATGCTGAACCTAAAACCTCTGCTTCAGTCTCACTATTAGAGAATGTGTCTTACTGAGGAGCAGGTCATGTGACTGTCAGAGAAAAGATCTTACCTCAGTGTCTCCAGTTTACAGTGAGGATTCTCCAGTACAGCAGAGAGACACTTCACTCCTGAGTCTCTGAGATTATTCCCAGACAGATCCAGTTCTCTCAGGTGTGAGGGGTTTGATCTCAGAGCTGAAGTCAGAGCAGCACAGCCTTCAACTGAGACACCACAACCACACAACCTGCAGAGAGACAATGACACACTCTTCACTCTCTCAGTTCAGGACACACAGATCAGTTCAGCAGGACCTTTTGCATCAAAGAGTCACTGCAGAAATACAGAATCTTAGACATGAATGATATGAGAGCAATCACTAAATAAGAAATTCTATTTATTGTGTTTGTGTGTCTGTGTAAGAGTAAGATGAAAACATTTGCACTCGAGTCTCCTTCAGTGAACAGTAAGAAATATCAACAAAACAGACTTCTTGTGAAAACTGTTACTGGTTACACAATTGCACTGCTTGACCATGTAGTACACAGTATGAGAAGAGATTTATTTATAATTGCTATATCTGTTGCACCCAGATGAGGACGGGTTCCCTTTTAAGTCTGGTTCCTCTCAAGGTTCCTTCCTCATATCGTCTCAGGCAGTTTTTCCCCTAATGGCTTGCTCATTAGGGATAAATTGATACATTTAAAATCTATATCACAAACTTATATATTTCTGTCAAGCTGATTTGTGATAATGTCTATTTTTAAACGATAATGTCTATTGTTAAATGAACTGTACAACTAGACCTGAATTGAAAACCATTAAGAAATTGGCAATAATCCCCCAAAACAGCACTGAATCAGAAGAGACTGTAATGCCAGACAGTGAAAGACCAGAGTGCAGTACTGGAGCTACAGGAGAACAGCTCACACTCATGGAGGAGGGTGAGATCTCCTCAGATGAGGTGAGTTCCTCTGACTGCACAGGTGTGTCAGAAACACAGCCAGATGACATGTACTCCATCACACAGATCAACCGGGTTCTAGAACAGACTAAAGGAAAAAGGAACCTTTCACTATCGAGTTACTTCCCTGATAAGTCCAAGTTGGTGAAGTCAGCACAACACGTCACCAAGAAAGAGAACCTGAAGGTGCTGTCACCTAGGACAAGATTTCCACTCAGGAAATGGACATCAGCGGTATGAAAGACTCTTCTAAGTTAGTTGTGGACAGAATCTATCTGGCACTCTTTCTGCTTTTCTGGACTTTTCCCTGTCTTCTCTGTTTCCACACATGAGACTGGATTGAAAACTCTGCTCAGGATGCAGGAGTGTACTGACTCCACACTGACATGTTCAGTCTCTCAATGTCCATGACACAAACACTGAACAAATACTTGGACTTATAACCTCAATCTACTACAAGTTGGACATCTGATCTTAATTTCCAGACTTTCTATTTTCATGGACTTGTAAAGGTGTTCTGAGTGTGGACTTTCTACTTAAATGGACTTAAAAATGAGAACCGACTGCAGAGGGCTCAGGGTTTTAGGGCGGGGGGGTTGAATGGTGGTGTTTATAAATATGTAAATATACAAATACAGTTCCCTCTGAAACTATTTTTTAGGATTTCAGTTTTTATTTACTGGTATTTGCATCTAGATGTGTTGAAGAGCATAAAACACAGAACCTTTTGTATCAGACCACCCAATTTTAGTTGAGCAAAAGTATAGGAACAGATAAGACTAAGTAAATTAAAGTAAATCACACTTAATATTTGGTTACATATCTCTTGCCTGTGACTCACTGACATCACCAAACTGTTGGTTTCTTCTTTTGTAATGCTTTTCCAGGTTTTCACTGCAGCCTCTTTCAGTAGTTGTTTGTTTCGGGGGTTTCTCTCTTCAGTCTCCTCTTCAGGAGGTGAAATACCGATCAGTTGGGTTAAGGTCTGGTGATTGACTTGGCCAGTCTAAAACCTTCCACTTTTCCCCTCTGATGAAGTCCTTTGTTAAGCTGCTGCTTCTATCATGAGTTCCATCATCAATCAAGATCAGTAAGAATGTTTCAGCGGCAGCCATGCAAGCTCAATCCAGAACACTACCTCCACCAGGTTTCACAGATGAGCATGTATGTTTTGGATCATGAGCAGATGCTTTCTTTCTCCACACTTTGGCCTTTCAATCATTTTGTTGAAGTTTAATCTTACTCCAGATCTTTTGTGGATCATCTCTGTATTTATTTGTAAATTCCAATCTAGCTTTCTGATTCTTCCTGCTGGTGAGTGGTTTTCACTTTGCGGTATGGCCTCTATATGTTTGCTCTCGAAGTCTTCTTCAAATGGTGGATTGTGATACCTTCACCCTGCCCTGTGGAGGTTGTTGGTGATGTCACTGACTGTTGTTTAGGGGTTTTTCTTCACAGCTGTCACAATGTTTGTGATCAGCTGTTGTTTTCCTTGGCTGACCTATTCTGTGTCTGTTGCTCAGTACATCAGTGGTTTCTTTCTTTTTCAGGACATTCCAAATTGTTATACTGGCTCTGCTCAATGTTTGTGAGAAGCCTCTGATTAATTGTTGCTCTTTTCTCAGCTTCAAAATGAAGTGTCCTTGGGCAAGACACTGAACCCCAAGTTGCTCCCGATGGCAAGCTAGCAACTTGCATGGCAGCTCTGCAACCATTGGTGTGTGAGTGTGTGTGTGAATGGGTGAATGAGACACAGTGTAAAGCGCTTTGGATAAAAGCACTATATAAGTGCACATTTACCATTTACCAATATGGCTCGCTTTTCTCATACAGACAGCTCTCTGAACTTCATGATGGCTTTTCCATTTTAACAACAAATGCAGTCTTCACAGATTAAACTGAAGGCTAAAACCACAAGTAGATGTTCAGAGATATTTATTGTTTAAACTCTCAATCTAACAGGACACACCTGGGTAACAAGAAACACCTGTCAGTCACATGTTCCAGTGTTTTGCTCGACTACAAATTGGGTGGTCTGATACAAAATGGACTATGTTCTCTGTCATTTAACACATCTACATATAAATACCAGGAAATTAAAACTGAAATTCGAAACTCTCTTCTCATATTCAACTTTTAATCTCAAACCAAAATGTCTTCAGTCTACAGCAAAAACAAATGAATTGATCCTGCTGATCCAGTAGGTTTGGGGGGTTTGCATGTAAATATGCTGCATTATAGACATCTTACAATTCAAAGTCTGTCTCTCTTTCTGGGAAAACAAAATGTTGCTGACAAAAAGACATGTATTTTTATGTCATGTACAATCCAAAATTATGTAGAAAATGCTAAATGTGTAAATGTTATATGTCTTACTGAGGAGCAGGTCATGTGACTCTCAGAGAAAAGATCTTACCTCAGTGTCTCCAGTTTACATTGAGGATTCTCCAGTACAGCAGAGAGATACTTCACTCCTGAGTCTCTGAGATTATTCCCAGACAGATCCAGTTCTCTCAGATGTGAGGGGTTTGATCTCAGAGCTGAAGTCAGAGCAGCACAGCCTTCATCTGAGACACCACAACCACACAACCTGCAGAGAGACAATGACACACTCTTCACTCTCTCAGTTCAGGACACACAGATCAGTTCAGCAGGAACTTTTTCATCAAAGTCACTGCAGAAATACAGAATCTTAGACATGAATGATATGAGAGCAATCACTAAATAAGCAATTCTATTTATTGTGTCTGTGTAAGAGTAAGATGAAAACATTTGCACTCGAGTCTCCTTCAGTGAACAGTAAGAAATATCAACAAAACAGACTTCTTGTGAAAACTGTCTTGTATTTCCTGGTTACACAATTGCACTGCTTGACCATGTAGTACACAGTTAGAGCAGAGATTTAGTTATAATTGCTATATCTGTTGCACCCAGATGAGGACGGGTTCCCTTTTGAGTCTGGTTCCTCTCAAGGTTCCTTCCTCATATCGTCTCAGGCAGTTTTTCCCCTAATGGCTTGCTCATTAGGGATAAATTGATACATTTAAAATCTATATCACAAACTTATATATTTCTGTCAAGCTGATTTGTGATAATGTCTATTTTAAACGATAATGTCTACTGTTAAATGAAATATACAACTAGACCTGAATTGAAAACCATTAAGAAATTGGCAATAATCCCCCAAAACAGCACTGAATCAGAAGAGATTATAATGCCAGACAGTGAAAGACCAGAGTGCAGTACTGGAGCTACAGGAGAACAGCTCACACTCATGGAGGAGGGTGAGATCTCCTCAGATGAGGTGAATTACTCTGACTGCTCAGGTGTGTCAGAAACACAGCCAGATGACATGTACTCCATCACACAGATCAACCGGGTTCTAGAACAGACTAAAGGAAAAAGGAACCTTTCACTATCGAGTTACTTCCCTGATAAGTCCAAGTTGGTGAAGTCAGCACAACACGTCACCAAGAAAGAGAACCTGAAGGTGCTGTCACCTAGGACAAGATTTCCACTCAGGAAATGGACATCAGCAGTACGGAAGACTCTTCTAAGTTAGTTGTGGACAGAATCTATCTAGCACTCTATCTGCTTTTCTGGACTTTTCCCTGTCTTCTCTGTTTCCACACATGAGACTGGATTGAAAACTCTGTGTCATGGACATTGAGAGACTGAACATGTCAGTGTGGAGTCAGTACACTCCTGCATCCTGAGCAAACACTGAACAAATACTTGGACTTATAACCTCGATCTACTACAAGTTGGACATCTGATCTTAATTTCCAGACTTTCTATTTTCATGGACTTGTAAAGGTGTTCCGAGTGTGGACTTTCTACTTATATGGACTTAAAAATGAGAACCGATTGCAGAGGGTTCAGGGTTTTAGGGAGGGGGGGTTGAATGGTGGTATTTAGAAATATGTAAATATACAAATACAGTTCCCTCTGAAACTATTTTTTAGGATTTCAGTTTTTATTTATTGGTATTTACATCTAGATGTGTTGAAGAGCATAAAACACAGAACCTTTTGTATCAGACCACCCAATTTTAGTTGAGCAAAAGTATAGGAACAGATAAGACTAAGTAAATTAAAGTAAATCACACTTAATATTGGTTTCATATCTCTTGCCTGTGATTCACTGACATCACCAAACTGTTGGTTTCTTCTTTTGTAATGCTTTTCCAGGTTTTCACTGCAGCCTCTTTCAGTAGTTGTTTGTTTCGGGGGGTTTCTCTCTTCAGTCTCCTCTTCAGGAGGTGAAATACCGATCAGTTGGGTTAAGGTCTGGTGATTGACCTGGCCAGTCTAAAACCTTCCACTTTTCCCCTCTGATGAAGTCCTTTGTTAAGCTGCTGCTTCTATCATGAGTTCCATCATCAATCAAGATCAGTAAGAATGTTTCAGCGGCAGCCATGCAAGCTCAATCCAGAACACTACCTCCACCAGGTTTCACAGATGAGCATGTATGTTTTGGATCATGAGCAGATGCTTTCTTTCTCCACACTTTGGTCTTTCAATCATTTTGTTGAAGTTTAATCTTACTCCAGATCGTTTGTGGATCATCTCTGTATTTATTTGTAAATTCCAATCTAGCTTTCTGATTCTTCCTGCTGGTGAGTGGTTTTCACTTTGCGGTATGGCCTCTATATGTTTGCTCTCGAAGTCTTCTTCAAATGGTAGATTGTGATACCTTCACCCTGCCCTGTGGAGGTTGTTGGTGATGTCACTGACTGTTGTTTAGGGGTTTTTCTTCACAGCTGTCACAATGTTTGTGATCAGCTGTTGTTTTCCTTGGCCGACCTATTCTGTGTCTGTTGCTCAGTACATCAGTGGTTTCTTTCTTTTTCAGGACATTCCAAATTGTTATAATGGCTCTGCTCAATGTTTGTGAGAAGCCTCTGATTAATTGTTGCTCTTTTCTCAGCTTCAAAATGGCTCGCTTTTCTCATACAGACAGCTCTCTGAACTTCATGATGGCTTTTCCGTTTTAACAACAAATGCAGTTTTCACAGATTAAACTGAAGGCTAAAACCACAAGTAGATGTTCAGAGATATTTATTGTTTAAACTCTCAATCTAACAGGACACACCTGGGTAACAAGAAACACCTGTCAGGCACATGTTCCAGCATTTTGATCGACTACAAATTGGGTGGTCTGTTTCAAAATGTACTATGTTCTCTGTCATTTAACACATCTACATATAAATACCAGGAAATTAAAACTGAAATTCGAAACTCTCTTCTCATATTCAACTTTTGATCTCAAACCAAAATGTCTTCAGTCTACAGCAAAAACAAATGAATTGATCCTGCTGTTCCAGTAGGTTTGGGGGTTGCATGTAAATATGCTGCATTATAGACATCTTACAATTCAAAGTCTGTCTCTCTCTATCTGGGAAAACAAAATGTTGCTGACAAAAAGACATTTATTTTTATGTCATGTACAATCCAAAATTATGTAGAAAATGCTAAATGTGTAAATGTTATATGTGTCTTACTGAGGAGCAGGTCATGTGACTCTCAGAGAGATGATCTTACCTCAGTGTCTCCAGTTTACTGTGAGGATTCTCCAGTACAGCAGAGAGACACTTCACTCCTGAGTCTCTGAGTTTATTCCCAGACAGATCCAGTTTTCTCAGATGTGAGGGGTTTGATCTCAGAGCTGAAGTCAGAGCAGCACAGCCTTCATCTGAGATATCACAATCACACAACCTGCAGAGAGACAATGACACACTCTTCACTCTCTCAGGTCAGGACACACAGAATCATCAACTTTATCAGCACAGTCACTACAGCCTTAAATCACTGTGTATTACTGTGAATCATGTTTATGAAATTTTAAACAGTATAACTAAAATGAAATGGCGGTGTTAAAAACAGGTTGTATTATTTATTATTATAGTGTGAAAAGGTCTGAAAAGTTGTATGCATGATTCACAGAACAGAACTTCTCAAACCACAATGAAGTGAAAATGACAAAACCTTAACTCTTACAACTGTAACCTATTCCTGAGCTTTTTATCACCAGACTTCTGAAATTATATTGTGTGTGTGAGTGTGTGAGAGAGTGAGTGAGTGAGTGAGTGAGTGAGAGAGAGAGAGAGAGAGAGAGAGAGATCATTAGACACCAGTGTGAAATTAATCAGTGTTACAGTGAAATATAATGATTTTCCTCCTCAGGATATTTGATGCTGAACCTAAAACCTCTGTTTCAGTTTCACTATTAGAGAATGTGTCTTACTGAGGAGCAGGTCATGTGACTCTCAGAGAGATGATCTTACCTCAGTGTCTCCAGTTTACAGTGAGGATTCTCCAGTACAGCAGAGAGACGCTTCACTCCTGAGTCTCTGAGTTTATTCCCAGTCAGATCCAGTTCTCTCAGGTGTGAGGGGTTTGATCTCAGAGCTGAAGTCAGCGCAGCACAGCCTTCACGTGAGATATCACAATAACGCAACCTGCAGAGAGACAATGACACACTCTTCACTCTCTCAGTTCAGGACACACAGAATCATCAACTTTATTAGCACAGTCACTACAGCCCTAAATCACTGTGTATTACTGTGAATCATGTTTATGAAATTGTAAACAGTATAACTAAAATGAAATGGCGGTGTTAAAAACAGGTTGTATTATTTATTATTATAGTGTGTGAAAAGGTCTGAAAAGTTGCATTCATGATTCACAGAACAGAACTTCTCAAACCACAATGAAGTGAAAATGACAAAACCTTAACTCTTACAACTGTAAAATGGTAAATGTGCACTTATATAGCGCTTTTATTTTTACAAAGCGCATTCACCCATTCACACACACACTCACACACCAATGATAGCAGAGCTGCCATGCAAGGCGCTAGCTTGCCATCGTGAGCAACTTGGGGTTCAGTGTCTTGCCCAAGGACAATTCGGCATGTGGAATCACCCGGGCCGGGAATCGAACCGCCAACCCTATGATTAGTGGACAACCCACTCTACCAGCTGCGCCACAACTGTAACCTATTCCTGAGCTTTTTATCACCAGACTTCTGAAATTATATTGTGTGTGTGTATGTGTGTGTGTGTGTGTGTGTGAGAGTGAGTGAGTGAGAGAGTGAGAGAGTGAGAGAGAGAGAGAGAGAGAGAGAGAGAGAGAGAGAGAGAGAGAGAGAGAGAGAGATAAGATCATTAGACACCAGTGTGGAATTAATCAGTGTTACAGTGAAATATAATGATTTTCCTCCTCAGGATATTTGATGCTGAACCTAAAACCTCTGTTTCAGTTTCACTATTAGAGAATGTGTCTTACTGAGGAGCAGGTCATGTGACTCTCAGAGAGATGATCTTACCTCAGTGTCTCCAGTTTACAGTGAGGATTCTCCAGTATAGCAGAGAGACGCTTCACTCCTGAGTCTCTGAGTTTATTCCCAGACAGATCCAGTTCTCTCAGGTGTGAGGGGTTTGATCTCAGAGCTGAAGTCAGAGCAGCACAGCCTTCATCTGAGACACCACAATTATACAACCTGCAGAGAGACAATGACACACTCTTCACTCTCTCAGTTCAGGACACACAGATCAGTTCAGCAGGAACTTTTTCATCAAAGAGTCACTGCAGTCTTTAATCACTATGAAATACAGAATTATGATTTATATGAGAGCAGTAAGTAAAAAGCAATGTGAACATGTGATAGTTTTTATCTTCAGGACATTTAGCTGGTCCCAGTGAGGATTTATTTTGACAGAACTGCAGTTTAAGGTTAAGGTTTGGCTGTAGGTTGTTAAATTGTGATTTTTATCTTAATGCTGTTTTAAAGCAGGATGTTGAATTGCCAGGATGTTACCTGACTTGTGTAGTCTCACAGCTGTTGCTTGTTACAATTCACCCTTTTGTTGAAGACATTTCCCCCACTGGCTGAGACCAATCAACATCCAGCACTGAATCTCAAACCTGTTTACTTCACACCAAAATACTTTCTTCTGTACCCAATATAACAACTTGCTTTCAGATGGGATGACAGAGATGGTGCAGACGTGAGACTAACACTCTGTTCTCTGTCTCTCCGACGGTGGTGTAGTGTTGCAAATAAACCATATTTTCCATAAAGCGACATGTTGCTGATCTTTACTGCAAAGTTCCTGCGTAATCTCTGCAGTAGGGGTGTGTGTGAGAGAGAGAGAGCGCGAACACTCTACATAAAGTTCACACCCCATGATGAACAATGAATGGACAAAGGAGTAAATGTTCTCTGTCTTTAGAACCATCAACTATTTCAAAGCTTATTTTCAGCTTCCTTTATTACTGAGAAATACTGAATACTGAGATGATCTTACCTCAGTGTCTCCAGTTTACAGTGAGGATTCTCCAGTACAGCAGAGAGACACTTCACTCCTGAGTTTGTGAGTTTATTCTTAGACAGATCCAGTTCTCTCAGATTGGAGGATTCAGAGCTGAGCACTGAGGCTAAAGCTGCACAACATTTCTCATTTAGGCCACAATTATTAAACCTGAAGGAAAGAACAAAATACATGATGCAATAACAGTGTACATTATCAAACAAGTTCTCAAACACTTTTTATATGAAATGTACAAACATGCTATACATGTGCTGCAATATGCTGCATCATTAACTGTGTAATGTGTGTTTACTGAATGTAGATTAGAGACATTTATACCACAGTACCCTTGGTTCTGGATTCTGATTGGTCAGAAGGTGTTGATTAATTTTCTATTACAGCAGCTCTGACAGCAGTGCAGCTACAATCACAGCTTTATATTAATGCACTCTAATACATTATTGTTTCTATAGTAACAGCTCATTCACAGGGACTTGTTTCATGGAGTTATATTAACGTTAACAGAGGAAAAACATCTGGTGCAGCTCCAGCATAAGTGATAACAGGAATTTGTTTGATAGACAAATTACTTTGGTGTAAAAGGAATAATACACTTTGCTGTTTTAGGAAAATAATCAATTACAGATTATTACAGTAACTCTGCTTCATGTTGGTCTGCATCACAACACCCTTTTACACTATTGTATGTTTTATTCTATATTAAATATACACTATATGTCCAAAGGTATGTAGACACCTTATCATCACACCCAAATGTGTTTCTTCCCCAAACTGTTCCCACAAAGTCTGAAGCACACAATTTGTATAGAATGTCTTTGTACACTGTAACATTACAATTTCCCTTCACTGGAACTAAGAGACCCAAACCTGTTCCAGCATACATGTTTCAACATGCTCAAAGTAAGCTCCATAAAGTGAAACAACAAGCACATATGGGTGTGATGGTCAGGGGTGTACATACCTTTTGGCCATACACTGTAACACTCTTATGTTATCTTATGAGGTCTGACAACGTTCTTGTATCTTGCATGTATGCTGTAAGAATATTGTAACAGTGTAACAGTTATATTCAGCATTACTTACTGAGCTTTTCTGGATGCTGCAACCACAGGCAGGAGCTTCAGAAGAACCTCGTCTGATGTACAGTGTTTGTTGGTATATTTATTAAGGACAAACACATCCTGTTCCTGCATTGATGTCAGTAACACAAACACCACCGCTGACCACTGAGAAGGAGAAAGTTTCTTTTGTTGTAAATTTCCAGATTGCAGGTAGTGTTGGATTTCCTCAACTAGAGAATGATCATCCAGTTCATACAGACAGTGGAACAGATTGATGGATTTCTCTGTTGGGGAATTCTCTCTGACCATCTTCTTGATGTAATGAACTGTTTCCTGGTTACTGTGGGAGCTACTTCCTGTCTGTTTCACTATGGTTCGTAAGAGGATCTGATTGGACACCAGTGAGAGACCCAGAAGAAATCTAAGGAAAAGATCCAGATGTCCATTTTCACTCTGTAATGTCTGATCTACAGCACTCTTGTGGACATCTGAGATTGTAACTTTCATTCTCAATTTCAGAAAGGCTGACTTTTCAAAAACATTTCTCTTTTCATTCATGAATGTCAGGTGCACATATAGAGCTGCGAGGTGTTCCTGAATGCTCAGATGAACAAAGCAGTACACTTTACTCTGGTGAAGCCCAAACTCCTCTCTGAAGATCTGTGTACACACACCTGAATACACTGATGCTTCTGTCACATCAATGCCACACTCCATCAGGTCTTCCTCATAGAATATCAGGTTGCCTTTCATCAGCTGCTGAAAAGCTAGTTTACCCAGTTTCAGAACCATTTCTGTATCTGTCTCTCTGCTCTTTGTGTACTTTTTCTTTATGATGTTTGTCTGAATGATGAGGAAGTGTGTGTACATTTGAGTCAGAGTCTTGGGGATCTCTCCACTCTCTGCTTCACCCAACATTCTCTCTAGAACAGTCGCTGAAATCCAGCAGAAGACTGGGATGTGGCACATGATGTAGAGGCTTCTTAATGACTTCAGGTGTATGATGATTCTGTTGCTCAGGCTCTGATCACTGATCCTCTTCCTGAAATATTCCTCCTTCTGTGGGTCATTGAACCCTCGTACCTCTGTGACTCGATGGACACACTCAGAGGGGATTTGATCAGCTGCTGCTGGTCGGGAGGTGATCCAGATGAGAGCAGAGGGAAGCAGATTCCCTTTGAACAGGTTTATCAGCAGCACATGCACTGATGCTGATTCAGTTACATCACACAACCTCACTGTGTTCTGGAAATCCAGAGGGAAACGACACTCATCCAAACCATCAAAAATGAACAGAACTTTGTCCAGGCTGGAAATGTTTCTTTCTTTTTATCTCCTTATAAAAGAAATGAAGAAGCTCCATCAGACTCAGGTTTCGGACTTCATTAAATTGAGCTCTCTGAAAGGAAGTGGAAATATGAGATGAACATCCTGATTTGTTTTCCCTTCAGCCCAGTCTAGAATGAATTTCTGCACAGAGACTGTTTTTCCAATGCCAGCGACTCCCTTTGTCAGAACGCTCCTGATGGGTTTGTCTTCTTCAGATAAGGGCTTAAAGATGTCATTGCATTTGATTGGTGTTTCCTCTGTTGCTGCTCTCCTGGATGCTGCCTCGATCTGTCTCACCTCATGTTCATTATTGACTTTTCCACTGTCTCCTTCTGTGATGTAGAGCTCTGTATAGATCTCATGCAGAAGTGTTGGGTTTCCCTGGTTTGTTATCACCTCATTTACATGCTGAAACTTCTGTAGCAGATTTAATTTGCATCTCTCCTCAAGATGAGGTTCAGTGCTTACAGACTTACACCTGTAAAATGGTAATAGACATGTGGTGAGATATCAAGCACAATCTCTGTCATTTTTCTTGAGTCAAATGTATATGTGCTTGTTATCCTCATTATCTGTAGAAATACTCAGCACAATGTGACTGGAGAGATGTTTATAATACCAGCATAATGATTAAAATACTATTGTCATGCTGAGTTTGATCTTACCCTGTATCTGTGATTATGATCTGTTGTGTTTTCTCTCTTGCTCCCTGCAGGACACTGAATACAAAAGTTTTAAATATCATGCACTTGTCCATTTTATTACACCATTATCCACATTACTTAAAATTATGGTTTGAATGTTAGCCTCTAATTTAATAAAACAATGATCAATGTTTCAGAGAATACAAATGTAACTAAACCTGATGGATACAAATGACAAAATTACAGAGATACAGGTCGAGAGCTTCAGTTAATTTGCACATCGGACATTAGAATGGGGGAAAATGTGATCTCTGACCATGGCATGGTTGTTAGTGCCAGATGGAGTGGACATTTAAAGACCAGGTGACATTTTCCCCAATATTCAACTGTCCAGTTTGGGTGAGTTTGTGCCCATTATAGCCTCAGATTTCTGTTCTTGACTGACAGGAGTGGAACCTGATGTGGTCTGCTGCTGGTGAAGCCTCAAGCTACAATGTGTTGTTCTTTCTGAGATGCTTTTCTGTTCATCACTTTTGTAAAGAGTGGTTATTTGAGTAACCATAGCCTTTCTGTCAGCTCAAATCAGTCTGCCCTTTCTCCTCTGATCTCTCAACAAGAAGTTTCTAACCACAGAAGTTCCCTCACTGGATGTTTTGTGTTTTTATTTGCACCATTCTGTGTAAACTCTAGAGAACGTTGTGCATGAAAAGCCCAGAATATCAGCAGTCAAACCAGCTCCTAAGGCACCTGATGTTTGATGTAAAGATGAACTAAATATCTTGACTTGTATCTGTATCATTTTATGCATTGTGCTGCTGTCCCATGATCGACTAATTGAATGAATGTGAAGGTGTACAGGTGTTCCTAATAAAGTAAACAGTACGTGTATCTTTATAATATTCTAAAAGAAAACTTTCATACTACAGAATATATATCAGTTTATATCAGTATAATGGATATTTTTCCTTTTTAAATTAAAATGGTTAACAATATTAGATATTGAAAATATTAAAGATATTAGTTAATTCGTTACATGTAAATGTTTGTTACCGTTCTGGTGTGGATTCTCTCTTCTCTTTAAATTCTACCGGTAAACGCATAGAATCATCACTCTTCATGGACACACAGCTGGGTACTGGTGAGTCTGATCTCTTTATTTCTGTCGCACTGCACACACACACACACACACACACACACACACACACACACACAAACAGTAACATTTATTCAGTGTGAAATAGTATTTTATTAAACTTTACTAACTTGACAAAATTTCTTTCGTTGTTTCTAATTTACTTATCAACAACCTGGCAACCATGTGGCACATATCTCCCATACTTAACTACAAGTTACAACCTTTAAATGTTTTACTCTTCAGAGATGTTTTTTATTATTTAATGCTTTAGGTTTTTTATGTTTTACCTTTTAACATTTAAACATACTTGTTATGATTTTAACCTTTAAGACTTTTAACCTTTACCTGTTAACTGTTAACCATTTTAAAATTAATGACAGCAAAATATATCATTTAACTCTTTTAGCATGTTTATCTCTGTCAAGACATCAAAGTTCATCCATGAACTTTAACCTTCTAGTTAACTTCTAGGGAAATTATAAATTTTTACTTTGTAATATTTTTTTTCTTGTTCTGTTCATGTTCATTAAAAAAGTCAAAGAAGGTCTTGTCACGTCATTTAGATTAGTACAGAATATTTATTTATTTTATATGTATTTATTTATTTTAGGAGTTCGACCCTGAAACAAAACCTGCATCAAACTGCTCCTTATCGGTAGATAGAAGTCTATGGTGTATCTTGCATCATATAGATGTTCAGAATAAGCGCCTCAGAGTGCTCTCATTATTCTATCCTGCTTTCTTCTATCTTGTATTCATCCATCTGTAATAAACCTTTTCACCTCAGAGGACGAGTCTGCGAGTGTTGTCTAATTTCCCCCACATTTGGCATCCCTGGCTGGGCTGCGCAAGTCTTTCAGCTTTTCTGGACAACAAGCAAACCGGAGGAAAAAGTTTTACCCTGAAGTCCGTGTTGATCCGCAGAGCGAAAGACCGATGCAGCCTTACTGGAATGAATCATCAAGAAACACCCTTAAGGTTCATTAGAATTTCATGAAGTCATTGTGTATTGCTGTCTGTATGGAAGGGAGCAAGGGCGTAACCATGGTATGGACATTGGGGGGGTCCAAGTGCTAGACACCCTGTATGTCCGAAGAGGACATTCTCTTTTACCTCTCTCGATGGAGAGAGGTAGCTCGCAAGCGCCTCCTCCACCTTCAGCATAACTAAATAGTCATGCCGTTCATTCCCCACAATGGCTGAATAATCCAACATTGTGGGGTTAAAAATACAGCTTATGCATGGTTTTATCCAGAAGTCTGATATTTTGTCATGCACTTCTGGAAGAAAGGGGAGTTTCTGCATTGTGAGGGATTTACTGATCATCCAGCCTTAGTAATCACTTCAAGCAGCTCTTTATATGCTGCTCTCAGTTTTTAGCACATCTTTCTGGCTCCTCGGAGTCAGAGGGGAATTGTTACTATTATTTTTGTGTGCGTGTTTTTTTCTTTCTGTTTTGGCTTTCCATAGTGGGAGGAGGAGTCGCGATGCAAACTCCAAAATCCAGCAGAGAGCCAAACCCGGAAGACAGAGCAAGAGATAGAGCAGCACTCGTCTCCAGCTTCTTTTCCGGATCCATAAGAGATCCCCCGAACCTGAGAAGGCTAGCTGCCTCAGCAGCGGCCGGCCCAGAACCGCGAGGCTCTGAAATCCAACTTTCTTAGGGTTCCAGGAAGAGCGCGAGTCGCGAGCCGAGCTGCTTAATGTAGGCGTTACCATGTGCATCCTCTCGAGGCCGCCATCGCATACTACACTCCTAAACATTTCACCCAGAAAGTGAGCACTTTTCCCCTTGATGAAACGGGAGCAAACCGTAACATAATTCCTGAATTCTTTCTCACTCATTACTTCCCTCTCCTTTCATTTCTTTTCTTCTAAAACAGATAGAAACGTTTAGAGATTTTGAGAAAATATCGAGTAGAAATGAAGTGTTTTTGTCACACAAAAAACAGACATGCAGTCTCGCTGAAGATATAATAAGGCTGGCGACGTGGTTCACAGGTGCCATATATATATCATGCGACTCGCTTAATTGCCACGTCACCTGATCAAGGCAGGCCTATAAGTAGAGGCATGATTTTACACAAGCTTCAGATACTGGTCAACCGCGCAAGGCGCTCCCCATACTGTTATGGGCGGTTGTGGCACAGGTGGTAGAGCAGGTTTGTCACTAATCGTAGGGTTGGTGGATTGATTCCTGGCCCGGGTGACTCCACATGCCGGAGTGTCCTTGGGCAAGACACTGATCCCCAAGTGGCTCCCAATGGCAAGTTAGCGCCTTGCATGGCAGCTCTGCTCCCATTGGTGTGTGAATGAGAGACAGTGTAAAGCGCTTTGGATAAAAAGCTATATAAGTGTGCCATTTATGCTAAATGTAACGTCGAAGTTCCCTTTGAAAGTGAACACTGCTGTCTCATTTGTTTTATGGAGATATTGGGTGTGTGTTTGGGGGATTGTGAGAGTAAACAAAACATGCCAATGCTCTGAAGGATGTGAATTGGAACAGAGTAATGTTATTCAATTGTGAATCTGTTTTTAGAGGATTTAAACCTAACATGGTGAACAAATTATATTATAGAATTCAGGCAATTTTACTGGGGTTATCCCATACAGTGTGGCAAGTAATAATCTGAAAAGACCTTTGTAAGAAGCAAACCAGTAAATGAATCACATGAAAATGAATCATATGAAAATGAATAAATAAATTAAAAGATAAAATGTATTTGTTTACTCAAGCCTTCCCTGACTAGACTTTCTTTTACACTAAGCACAGTCCTAATAATCTTTTCTCTCCCTCTCTCCTTCTGTCCTTCTGATACTTGAGATCCTGATCCTCTATGCTCTCCGGACCTGCCTGATCCGTTTCGGATGTCGTACCTCTGGATGGAGCTCTCATTAACTCCAATTCCAGATTGCTGGGACTACGGCTGCTTCTATGGCCAAAGAGACTTCATATAAATCTATAATGAACATTTTCACACCATCTGTTTTTACCCAGATGAGGATGGGTTCCCTTCTGAGTCTGGTTCCTCTCAAGGTTTCTTCCTCTTAACATCTTAGGGAGTTTTCCTTGCCACCGTCGCCACCAGCTCACTCAACTGGGCTAAATTCACACTTTCAATATCTGTATACCATGTTTATATGTTTCTGTAAATCTGCTTTGAGACAATGTCTATTGTAAAAAGCGCTATACAAATCAAATTGAATTTAATTGAATTGTTTGGGAATGTGCTAGATGGCTAATAGTAGAGCGTTGCTACAGTCAATTCAAAGCAACTTACAAACATCAGAAATGCTGCCTATCACTTTGGATTGGAGAGCTGAATGTTGTACAGGCTTTTCCTCTGCAGTGGTTTAACTGCGTTACCTGTGTCCAGATGAGTGCCCTTCATCTTTGAATTTAAAAGGACGATCCATAGACGCATCACTCTTCATAGAGACACTGCCGGACACTGGTGAGACTGGTCTCTTTATCTGGGTTAAACTGTACAACAACAAAGACATAAAGATCAGTGTGTGCTTCCTAAACATCTAACTTGTAATTGGAAATGTATCTTGTACCTCTGCTTTTCAGTTCATAAAACTGAATTATTTGTCAAACATCTTGGCACATTGACCATTTATATCCAAGCAAACAGTTTTAGTACTAATATTTGCTAGTGCTGCATTCAAACCTCATTTAAATAAAAATGTTCAATACTTTATATTATTATTATTATTATTATTATTATTATTATTTTTATTATTTGCATTTGATAAGTTCTTGGATTCTCATTTTGTTTTGCTTAGAGGTTTATATTCCCCATATTGTTTTTGGGTTGGCGTTGTAGGCTGTAACTGGAAGGCACTTTAATCATGCTCAGAAAATGCATTTTTAATATTATATTATTTCTGCTACTAAGAAATACGGAATATTGACTGTTGTACTTTTAAGTTTAGTACAAAGGTACAGAGGTACAAATGACAGTTGCTTACTTTTTCTCTTATGAAAGGGGAGGTTCTAGCAGGTGGGGAAATTTTAGCATGGGTCTGAGGCAGGTAGGTTCCTAATATGCTCATAATGAATGTTAAATTGAAATATCACAACATGAGCAGCACATTCATATCACCGGTATTCTGAATTGCGATATTCGAGACAATGGGAACAATTTTGCAGAGAGTGTGCCTTTGTAAGATATATGAATTCATGAATTTTAGTGCCAATAGTCTCTTTGCTGAAAAAGCTTTGCTCTTGGTCACTGCAAAGATGAATGTTAGTTTTGTCCAAACAGGAGTAGCCTTATATTCTATTATACTGGAGTTGATGAAGCAAGTTATTGGTATTGAGGTTGCCTTGTACGTGACTGTGTTCTTGTGTTTGCTCCACCTAGCATGGCTAGTAAATGTCACCTTTCTAATGTTTGAAATATTGAACATCCTGCAACACAGTTTACACTCGGCACTGAACAACTTTGAGAGAAACTGGAGCACCAGGTGCACTGCAAGCCTAGTCACCCTACATCAGTGCTTGACCTCACTAATGACCTCACTAATGCCCCTGTTGCTGAATGAACACAAATCCCTACAGCCACAGTCTACAATCTAGTGGAAAGCCTCCCAGAAGAGTTGAGCTTATTATAGCAGCAAAGAAGAGACCAACTCCATAATGATACCCATGGTTTTGGAATGGGATGTTCAAGAACACACAGGACTGTGCTGGTCAGTTGGCCGCATCATGTATAAGGTGACATAGTAAACTAGTATGATGCTGATATTCAGCCTCAAGAGTTACCATTAAGACTAAATTTATCATTAATTCATTAATAGTTTATCATAAAATTAGTTTAAGAACATTAACAAAAAATCCTTTACTTTTACTTGTTTGTTTTCAGTTACAGAAAAAAAAATAATGATTTTAACAGGATATGAAAACCCTGTTTCCTCTGTAACTGCTCCTGGAAAATGTCCAGTTTGTTAACTGAGGCTCAGTTAGTATGTGTGGTCAATTTATTTATTTAACAAAAACATGGCATAGAAAAATTAATTTCATAAAATATTTTTGAGTAAACAGTGAGAGAAACAGTTGATGATTAAAATAAAGACCCAGTAGCTTACCTCTGGTGTAAGAGTGTTGAGTCGTCTCTGTCGAGATGAGGATTCTCCATTTTTCACTACTGGTGCATAGAAAATTATTTGTGTTTGTGGACACTCAGCTGATAACTGCCAATAATCAAAAAAAAGTTACATGTGCTTCATAACCTTACCTTCCATTTTTTCACCCATGTAGGAAACTGACAAAATGTTTAGGTGACCAGGGCATATATAGAGTAGTTTGTATGGTATGTAACCATAAAATTTGACAGGTCTAGGTCAAAGGTCAAAAGAGACATATTCTATATCTCTATATCTAGGTCAAAAGGTCATGGTCATAAAATTTGATACGACACCTGTTGCGTCCATGTAGGTCCCCATCTGTTACGGATAAACATAGACACAATGTTCACACGTAGGTCATAAAATTAGATATAGTTATTTTAAATCCGGTTCACATGCATTCCTAACATCCAAACCCACACACACACACACACACATTACGACACCTGTTGCGGCCATCCCCATCTGTTACGGATAAACATAGACATAATGTTCACACGTAGGTCATAAAATTAGATATAGTTATTTTAAATCCGGTTCACATGCATTCCTAACAACCAAACCCACACACACATTACCACACCTGTTGCGTCCATCCCCATCTGTTAAATCAGGATCAATTACAAGTCTGACGCACACACACACATATGTTCTCCACACAGGTTGCACACTCTGAGGTAGTTCATAAATATATATATAGTTATGTTAAATCTGGACCACATATATTCCTAACACAAACGTTACCATACCTGGAACGGCCATGTGTATAACGCATCCGACCAGAAATATGACACAACAGCACACACACACACACACACACACACACACACACACACACACGTGCACGTACATACAAACGCATACATACGAACCTGTTTATAAAAGTCGAGCATCTCCTCTAGGTTTCCTAATACTCTGTACTTAGATCGACGTGTGCGAGCTTACAACATGGCTGATGTCTGTCCTAACGCGCCGAAAAAAGCTCACCCTTTTTTGGCGGAGAATAGAAAAAACGTTAGAACATGAAAAGATTCAATATTGGGTAATGTCAAACGGATGTACAGCCGGGTTTTTTTTTTCGATGCAGAAAAGGGAACCGTTTTGCTTTTCAAGTTCTCGGTTCCGGGCCACATACACTGGAGCCGTGCTACAGAGAGCGTAACTTTTAACGAAGGTGACTGGAAAAAGTTCAGAAAATGGTGCAAGGATTTTGACTACATCGTTAGAATGGACTTCTTTTCCCCAGATGCGTACAGACGTAAATGGAACAGTACATCTCTGCAATGCAAATACCATATCAGAGCAACGAATTTCTCCAAGAACCAGGTTTCACTGCGCCGTGCTGCTGTATTAACCGGTGACAACGCCCCTGATAACAAGGAGAATTGTGAAGTGAGGTATGACCGAACCAGCTGGCACGATCTGCAACGCTACTTCCGTCAAATCGATGAATTATTCCAAAAAACTGGAAGAGACAAAGAAATGAGGCAAATAAAAGTAAAGCTAGAAGATCTCTTATTCTGAGATCGTCAATATGCTAATCTTGGAGCCCTGTATATATCTAATCGATGTAGAAAAGGAACCGTTTTGCTTTTCAAGTTCTCTGTCCCCTTCACATAGAATATGAAGCACTCCGAGTCAGGCCTAAGTCAAAGGTCAACACCGTAAAACCCCCATTCTGATGCATTCCACACACACATCCAAACAAAAATATGACACACACAAACACACTTTCACATTATTTAAAAGGAATTTAAGTGTTATGTACTAAATTCCCATAATTATGAACACAAGATGTTAAGTTGACAATCATTGTTAAAATTACGTCGCTCCATTTAGATTGTCTGCAGTAGAATGCAGTCTTTTAAACCAGGAAAAGTGACTGCCTTTAAGTTGTATAACGATAGTATGTAAAATCCAGTGTGATTTACATTATAAATCTCATACGTAACATCTCTGCAGGATTTATAGACGTTAAAGCACTGAATGAAATGAGCAATATAGACAAAAAAGAAACACTCTCGTGTCTTCTACTTTTATCTCTCTCATAGAACTATCCACAGTCCGAAGACTGTGGAACTAGAACGCTACATGTGCGAATGACAAAAGATTTAAAAATAAAATAAAAAATGTATCAATACATGAAATTAGATTACTCAATGTAGTTGAGTTTACATGAATAAGCAGAAATGTCATCACGCTTATCTTTCCTATAGCACAAATGAAAAGCCCTCTCTAGATGAGCGTATTTGTCAAATGAAACTTTTTCGTCCTTATCCACTGCTACGGTAAACTAAAGAGTAGATATTCAAATTACAGTGCTAAATATGACTAGCATTAGTTACATGTAGTGATGCAAACTAGTCCATCAAATGTATTAGCAGGTGTAGCCTATACACGAGTCCACTAACGGTCATATCACAATTGAGAATATGCCCAAATGCATCGCTTTAGTAGAATTTAATTGTAAGGGAAATGAGACTCACATTTTAATGTCCTTAGTATTTGTTCAGTCTACAGGTCCTCTACCACTCTGTTAAATGACTAAACGCAAATGTACTACAACGTAAATTTTGTTTTAAATCAATTAATGCAGAAATTACACACAATATTAAGTTGATGTAATTATCAACATTGTGAACACAACTCATCAAAATAATGTGTACAACTTTAAATATTTAATTTAGAATTTTTATCTTGCAACCACACATTAAATTTAGATTGTGGGGGATCGTTTTGTATAGCTCCGCTGTTAGAAAATACATGATGGTTGGATGTGAACATAAATGAGCAGAATGTAAGCTTGTGAAATAAATGAAACTTTATTGATGACATTTTGAGAAAATGGCATGACTTTGAATAAAAATTTACTGAAATAAATACTCTACAACAATGATATACCCGTTGAAATGTAAAAAGGAAAAAAAAAACGTTTTTACATACCTTCTAAAAAGGCCCCTTTAGGAGGTAAACGTTTAAAGACGGTGTTTTATAAGAAACGCGCGTATTACATGCCTTCTCAACATAACCCTTTAGGATGTAAAATGTTTAAAGTGTTGCTTAAAAGAGTCGATAGTTTTGTTTAAACTAGAAGACACGTTTTTTCGGGCGATGTCCTGTAGGCCTATACACACACCGTCCTACACATGTGTTTTCCCGGGGTGACCGTTCTGAAGTGTGGGGTGAGAGAGAGAGACAGAGACAGAGACATGTGTTTCCTGAGGGTTTGCTGACCAGAATGCTTACAGTGTGTTTAATGAATTAAGGGATGAGTCGTGTGTTTCGGGGTTTTACGATCCCTACCAATGTGAACATTTGTGGTTTGAGTGAATCTTTGTTTCTGAAATGACTTCTACGGTAATGATCACTTGTGTAACTAATCTATCAGAAAAGACTAGACCTGGTGACTGAATGTGGTAGATGTATCAGAATTGTGGACATGTTATGCATGTGTAGCTCCATATGTGTATGATCTCTGTGTAATCCTTCTGTCAAGAAATGAACAGACTTAGGTTTGTGAGATAATTGAACTATTTATTGGCTACGTTGTTGAGAAAAACACTGATGTGTGAAACATTTCTACAGTCCTTCAAGGCTGTATGATGTCGTTGTTCTCTTTTACTGAAAGAAAGTCAACACCATCGGTGTTATTCGTCGTGGAGACTGAAGTGACAATATGTCTGAAGTAAATTAAAATATGCATTACATATCCTACCTTCTAACCAGGTTATTTTAAGTGATGAGAAACCTTTTTAAAAGACGGTGTTTTAAAAGAATCGTGCATTAAACTATAAACAAGATTTCAGAAAACGGTTCGCCAACGAGGATACTTACACGGAACTGTCACTAAATACATAAGCTTTAGTCTATGCTTTGACATCCCATGTCCCAGCAGTACGTTTATGACCTCCGGTGACCATGTGGGTGTGTGGGGGGGGGGTGAGAGAGAGAGAGAGAGAGAGAGAGAGAGACAGAGACAGAGACAGAGACAGGTGTTCTTTGGGGGTTTTTGCTGACCGGGATTCTTACAAATGTGTTTGTTAACGAATTAAAGGCAGTCGTGTGTCTCAGTGTTTAAATAATGGTTGTAGTTAAAACACAGAAGAAACTCTGCAACTATCTGTTACATTGTCTGCTCCGAGAAATCCTAATACCCTTAGAAGATTGCTGTGTATTCACAAACAAGCGGACCTGTTGAAACGAGAGAGGACCTGACTTTTGCTCCAAAAAAAAAAAAACACACAAAGAACCAAGAGGTTAGTTTGACAATTTATTCATGAAGGTAACGTAAAGACGATGTTGTTTATCCCTGAGCAGGGCATACACGACTATAAAGATCGTGTCTTAAGTCCGAGGGTTTAGTTAGGAGGTAGAAAAATATTTAAAGATGGTGTTTTAAAAGAAACGAGTGTTTCATCCATAATGGTAAAAAAAAAGGAAAATGGTTGTAATAAATATGAAATAATCGGTGGAGATACATTGAACACATTTCTGCTCCACAGTCTATAAGGATCCCCAAACTTCATGCAGTGTGAAAATATATACACCCTCCGTGACTACGTTACTTAAGGTTTAAATATTTTTATTTGTGATGGCAGCAAGAGGTTGTTCATTTGGTATCTGGTGATTTTACAATTAGGTCCAACTGTCAAACATGTTTTGTGTATGGCTTCGTCAGGCAAAGATCACGATGGTATGGCAGGAGTATACAGGAGTAATTGGAGTGATCTAATGCTTAGGACTTGTACTTCAACTCGGGAACGTCCCACCATGGTGTTCAGTGAGGCATTATCTAAAGTACATGTATATAATATAGATCAGATCACCCGTCTGTCTTTACCCACTCCTGGTCTGCAGTCAAAATTATTACTGTTTATTTCCTTGTATGGGTTTATGACAGGGAGCAGTCATATACACTGCAAGCCAAAGTTATAGAAGCAGTCGAGTTATTTTAAAAGGGGTAGGGGAAAAAATAACAGTTCAGGCATATTTCCAACAGAACAGAATATTAGACATTTAGTGTAAACTAGTGTAAAAAAAAAAAAATCAGTGAAAATTGGTCCGTATTTAATGCATTATATTAGAAATGATAGTACAGTCTTTGTTAATCAGTTACCAACTCATACTTTATAATAATTTGTTTATTAGCATCTGAATCTGGCAAATTACTTTTATTGCATAAAAGTTAATAAACAAATTACGAAGAAATGACTTGTACACTACTGATATCAAGTCAAACCATTTTGTTCAAACGTCAGCATGATCCGTAGAGTAGCAGAAACGTATGGCACCTCATGAATACCGCGTGAAGGTTTAAGTTGACTCGTCACTCACAGTTACAAAGACACGTCCTTGTGCAGGATCACCTTCGCACCAGCATTGATCCCCTCTTCTCCCATGTCGACGTATAAGAAAAGGCAAAAAGTAATATAAGATATATAACAATATATTTATAAAATATAACACATTATGAGGAAGAAACATAAAATGTTATATAACAAGGTCTGCCATTCAGCCCTCTTAACTGTAAGAGCATTATCAGTATTGTACGGCAGTTGGGGACAGTAGTTAGCTTTCAGATGTCATATATAAAGCAAGTTTTTGAGTCACAGTGCCAAACTACCGGTATTATATTTGGATCCTTCTTTTTCAGCATGAAGGACCGGCATTTATTTAATAGACAGATGGCACAGTCATATACTTGGTCAGAGGATTTAGGGATTTCTTTAAGAAAGTTTCATTGTTTTTGTTCTTTTATCATAGCTTCAGTTTGTATACTTACTTTGGTTAGTGACTTAAACTGTTTTATTAGGTGGTGACAGATTTCATTAACAGGGAACGATGATAGGTGAAGATTAAGTCGGTACGCGTGTACAAAATAAAACTGTCTATATGTATACTTGTCTGTTATGGAACTGTTTAAACACTGCTGTAATAGCGAAATAGAGAGAGAGAGATACCCATTTACTAATTCATAGAACCCCTTTCCACCTTTTCAAGTTCATTATACATTTTCTTTTCAGCCATCGTGTTCAGACATTGCAAATCATCAGACTGAAGGTTAAGGGTTCCTTAGATTTTTGCTTCTTCAGCAACCAAAAAGTCTAAACGTTAATATTTTTTTATTAAACTCAGAAACAATACAACTGTCTGGTTGTGATCAGAATAAAAGGCAACGTGAAAGGTGCCTTAATTCCCAATGAGATTTCTCTATGTTCTATATGGCCTTTCTACAGTATATGCCATTAAGTCCGATCTTCCAGCCATCATTACAGCGCGGGAGAGGAAATCTCGTTCACCAGGCGTGTGATGTACGTCTAGACAATCTGATAACAAACTACACACAACATTTATGTTGAGAAAATTCAGCTCGATCTTTGTTCCCAAATAACATTGGATCGGATCCATAGTTTATAGTTTACATCTACCCACACCTATTTAATCTGTATTACGAGTACTGAACAGGTTAGAGGAGGAGAAAAATGTAGATTTACTGTTCATTGGAACTTTATTTAGATCTGTCTTGATTCATTTTCATATTCAATTTTTTATATATACAATTTATTATTTCTTATGAGGTACCTTACATCATAAAAAGTCTGGCATCTAACATAACAATCAGGCGCTTCCTGACCAAGAGTTTTTATGACCAGAGGGGTCGTGGTGTGTTCCTATCATCTTGTTTATGATAATGAGTGTCTGTGGGGTGTTAATTGTTTTACAACACACCCCTACAACAGGTATACCTTATGTTTAAAAAGTTGAGCCAGGACGCAGAAGTCTCTAAGTTCTCGGTTGTGTGACAGAGTGCTGTGAAATTTTTATACGAATCGTCGATTCTAGTTTTAACTCGTCTAAAGATTTTTATTTTATTTTGAAGAATACTTCAAAGAGGAGATGGCCGTCTATCGTAACGGTAAGTGTTTTGTTTTATTATTATTATTATTATTGTTGTTATTATTATTAATATTATTACACATTGTTAAGAATGTTTTTATTTATAAACGAATTTATGGAGTTATTGTGGTGGATAAACCAGGTATCTAACGCTGTAGGTGATGCCGAAATTGTGTCTATCCCGGACAACGTAGACGAAATCAGGTTTCTGAACAAGGCAAGCTGTACGTACGTTGTTATTATTTATAAGTATTCGTTGTTACGTATGGTGTATTTTGTATATGTATAATGATTTTACTTTATTTTACACAAAGGGTCGAGCTGAATTTTCTCAACATAAATGTTGTGTGTAGTTTGTTATCAGATTGTCTAGACGTACATCACACGCCTGGTGAACGAGATTTCCTCTCCCGCGCTGTAATGATGGCTGGAAGATCGGACTTAATGGCATATACTGTAGAAAGGCCATATAGAACATAGAGAAATCTCATTGGGAATTAAGGCACCTTTCACGTTGCCTTTTATTCTGATCACAACCAGACAGTTGTATTGTTTCTGAGTTTAATAAAAAATATTAACGTTTAGACTTTTTGGTTGCTGAAGAAGCAAAAATCTAAGGAACCCTTAACCTTCAGTCTGATGATTTGCAATGTCTGAACACGATGGCTGAAAAGAAAATGTATAATGAACTTGAAAAGGTGGAAAGGGGTTCTATGAATTAGTAAATGGGTATCTCTCTCTCTCTATTTCGCTATTACAGCAGTGTTTAAACAGTTCCATAACAGACAAGTATACATATAGACAGTTTTATTTTGTACACGCGTACCGACTTAACCTTCACCTATCATCGTTCCCTGTTAATGAAATCTGTCACCACCTAATAAAACAGTTTAAGTCACTAACCAAAGTAAGTATACAAACTGAAGCTATGATAAAAGAACAAAAACAATGAAACTTTCTTAAAGAAATCACTAAATCCTCTGACCGAGTATATGACTGTGCCATCTGTCTATTAAATAAATGCCGGTCCTTCATGCTGAAAAAAGAAGGATCAAAATATAATACCGGTAGTTTGGCACTGTGACTCAAAAACTTGCTTTATATATGACATCTGAAAGCTAACTACTGTCCCCAACTGCCGTACAATACTGATAATGCTCTTACAGTTAAGAGGGCTGAATGGCAGACCTTGTTATATAACATTTTATGTTTCTTCCTCATAATGTGTTATATTTTATAAATATATTGTTCTATATCTTATATTACTTTTTGCCTTTTCTTATACGTCGACATGGGAGAAGAGGGGATCAATGCTGGTGCGAAGGTGATCCTGCACAAGGACGTGTCTTTGTAACTGT
>CM022774.1:2693606-2760804 GCA_012411365.1 Ameiurus melas
TTCTTCATTTCTTTTATAAGGAGATAAAAGAAAGAAACATTTCCAGCCTGGACAAAGTTCTGTTCATTTTTGATGGTTTGGATGAGTGTCGTTTCCCTCTGGATTTCCAGAACACAGTGAGGTTGTGTGATGTAACTGAATCAGCATCAGTGCATGTGCTGCTGATAAACCTGTTCAAAGGGAATCTGCTTCCCTCTGCTCTCATCTGGATCACCTCCCGACCAGCAGCAGCTGATCAAATCCCCTCTGAGTGTGTCCATCGAGTCACAGAAGTGCGAGGGTTCAATGACCCACAGAAGGAGGAATATTTCAGGAAGATCAGTGATCAGAGCCTGAGCAACAGAATCATCACACACCTGAAGTCATTAAGAAGCCTCTCCATCATGTGCCACATCCCAGTCTTCTGCTGGATTTCCAGCCACTGTTCTAAGAGAATGATGGATGAAGCAGAGAGTGGAGAGATCCCAAGACTCTGACTCAAATGTACACACACTTCCTCATCATTCAGACAAACGTCATAAAGAAAAAGTACACAAGAGCAGAGAGACAGATACAGAAATGGTTCTGAAACTGGGTAAACTGGCTTTTCAGCAGCTGATGAAAGGCAACCTGATCTTTTATGAGGAAGACCTGATGGAGTGTGGCATGTGATGTGACAGAGGCATCAGTGTATTCAGGTGTGTGTACACAGATCTTCGAGAGGAGTTTGGGCTTCACCAGAGTAAGAGTGTACTGCTTTGTTCATCTGAGCATTCAGGAACACCTTGCAGCTCTATATGTGCACACTGACATTCAAGAATTAAAAGAGAAATGTTTTTTAAAAAGCCGGCCTTTCTGAAATTGAGGCCTGAAAGTTAGGATCTCAGATGTCCACAAGAGTGCTGTAGATCCAGGCTTTACAGAGTGGAAATGGACATCTGGATCTTTTCCTTACGCTTTCTTCTGGGTCTCTCACTGGAGTCCAATCAGATCCTCTTACAAACCATAGTGACACAGACAGGAAGTAGCTTCCACAGCACGCAGGAAACAGTTTATTACATTAAGGAGAAGATCAGAGAATCCATCAACAGAGAAATCCATCAATCTGTTCCACTGTCTGTATGAACTGGATGATCATTCTCTAGTTGAGGAAATCCAACACTACCTGCAATCTGGAAATTTACAACAAAGAAAACTTTCTCCTTCTCAGTGGTCAGCTGTGGTGTTTGTGTTACTGACATCAATGCAGGAACAGGATGTGTTTGTCCTTAATAAATATACCAACAAACACTGTACATCAGACAGGAGTTCTTCTGAAGCTCCTGCCTGTGGTTGCAGCATCCAGAAAAGCTCAGTAAGTAATGCTTGAATATAACTGTTACACTGTTACAATATTCTTACAGCATACATGCAAGATACAAGAACATTGTCAGACCTCATAAGATATCATAAGAGTTTTATCCTGTATGGCTAAAAGTATGTACACCCCTGACCATCACACCCATATGTGCTAGTTGGAACATTCCATTCCACATTTATTCCCCTTTTGCTGTTATAATAAGCTCCACTATTCTGTGAAGTCTTTACACTAGATTTTGGGGCGTGGCTGCTGGGATTTGTGTTCATTCAGCCACAAGAGCATTAGTGAGGTCAGACACTGATGTCCTGGGGTGCAGTCAGTGTTCAGTGGGTTTGAGGTCAGGCTCTGTGCAGGACGCTCGAGTTCTTCCACTCCAGACACATTTGTCCATGTTAAAGCGCTCACTTTGTGCACAGGGGCATTGTCATGCTGGAACAGGATTGGGCCTCTTAGTTCCAGTGAAGGGAAAGTATAATGCTACAGTGTACAAAGACATTCTATACAAATTGGGTGTGCTTCAGACTTTGTAGCAACAGTTTGGGGAGGAACCATATATGTGTGTGTGATGATCCGGGGTCTACATACCTTTGGCCATATAGTCTATATTAAATACAGAATAAAACATACAATAGTGGAAAAGGATGTGTTGTGATGCAGACCAACATGAAGCAGAGTTACTGTAATAATCTGTAATTGATTATTTTCCTAAAACAGCAAAGTGTATTACTCCTCTTACACCAAAGTAATTTGTCTATCAAACATATTCCTGTTATCACTTATTCTGGAGCTGCACCAGTTGTTTCTCCTCTGTTAATGTTAATATAACTCCATGAAACAAGTCCTGTGAATGAACTGTTACTATAGAAACAATAATGTATTAGAGTGCATTAATATAAGGCTGTGATTGTAGCTGCATTGCTGTCAGAGCTGCTGTTAAAGAAAATTAATCAACACCTTCTGACCAATCAGAATCCAGAACCAAGGGTACTGTGGTATAAATGTCTCTAATCTACATTCAGTAAACACATCTACACAGTAAATGATGCAGCATGTTGCAGCACATGTATAGCATGTTTGTACATTTCATATAAAAAGTGTTTGAGAACTTGTTTGATAATGTACACTGTTATTGCATCATGTATTTTGTTCTTTCCTTCAGGTTTAATAATTGTGGCCTAAATGAGGAAAGTTGTGCAGCTTTAGCCTCAGTGCTCAGATCTGAATCCTCCAATCTAGAGAGAACTGGATCTGTCTAAGAATAAACTCAGAGACTTAGAGTGAAGTGTCTTCTCTGCTGTACTGGAGAATCCTCACTGTAAACTGGAGACACTGAGGTAAGATCATCTCTCTGAGAGTCACTGTGTGAGTCACTGTGAGAGTCACTGTGGGAGTCGGGCCGGCGCGCAGTTGGTAGAGCGGGTTGTCCACTAATCGTAGGGTTGGCGGTTCGATTCCCGGCCCGGCTGACTCCACATGCCGAAGTGTCCTTGGGCAAGACACTGAACCCCAAGTTGCTCCCGATGGCAAGCTAGCTGCCTTGCATGCTACCATTGGTGTGTGAGTGTGTGTGTGAATGGGTGAATGAGACACAGTGTAAAGCGCTCTGCTACCATTGGTGTGTGTGTGTGTGAATGGGTGAATGAGACACAGTGTAAAGCGTTTTGGATAAAAGCTATATAAGTCACAATATCTTTTACCATTTACCAGTCACATGACCTGCTCCTCAGTAAGACACATTCTCTAATAGTGAGACTGAAGCAGAGGTTTTAGGTTCAGCATCAAATATCCTGAGGAGTAAAATCATTTCATTTCAGTTCACAATGAAACTTATACATTTACATTTATTCATTTAGCAGACGCTTTTATCCAAAGCGACTTACAAATGAGGAAATAAAAAACAAAGCGATAGAACAATACAAATCAAGCGGAGAACAATACAAGTAGTGCTACAGTACACGATTTATAATTGAGTTCTAGAAGCAAAGTGTGCAGAGTAGAGAGAATACTCTGTAAGAGAGAATCATTTTATTTTATTTTATTGTTTTTAAATAATGTGGGGGGCATTCAAGGGGTTAGTTAGTGCGTGCTCGGAAGAGGTGGGTCTTTATCTGTTTTTGAAAATAGTGACAGATTCTGTGGTCCGGTGTGATGTTGGAAGTTCATCCCACCAATGAGGAATAGTTAGTTTGAAGGCTCTGGAAAGGGACCTTGAGCCACACGGGTTAAGCACTACTGAGGATCGGTCGATAACCCGATCGCAGGTTGCGTGAGGAGCATTAAATCCTTGAATTTGATACGGGCGGTTACAGGAAGTCAGTGGAGGGAGATGAAGAGCGGTGTGATATGGGTCCTTTTGGGCTGGTTGAAGATGAGGTGTGCTGCAGCATTCTGAATTTTTTCAAGGGGTTTGATGGAGCTGGCGGAGTAGTGCATTGCAGTGGTCCAGTTTTGATATAACAAGAGCCTGGGTTAGTATCTGTGTAGCCTGTTTGGTGAGGTAGGATCTGATTTTCTTGATGTTGTACAGAATGAAACTACAGGACCGTGCAGTTGTTGAAATGTGGTCTGTAAAGGTCAAGCTGTCATCAAGAGTCACCCCAAGGTTCCTAGCCATCCTGGTTGGCTTGATTGTGGTTGATCCGAGCTGTACATTGAGGTTGTGGTTGATTGAGGGATAGCCTGGGATGATGAGAAGCTTAGTTATTGCTGAGTTCAGCTTAAGGTTGTGTTCCCTCATCCAGTCCGAGATGTCTGACAGGCAAGCAGAGCTTCACACAGAGACAGATGGATCATCAGGCTGGAAGGACAAATAGAGCTGCGTGTCATCAGCATAGCAATGATATGAAAAGCCATGAGAAACAATCACCTGCCCCAGAGATGTAATATAAATAGAATACTATTATACTTTACCACATTCCTAATGATCTGATCACAATATTTATGTAAAAGAATCAGCCAATCAGGGCCGAATTTCCAAAAAGCATTGCTGCACAAACATCATCGTGAAATGGTAGAGCGAGCGTCACTTACAACACTCTCTCTTAAATCTTAACTTTAACATGCTTTTAGGAAACTCAGTCCTTATTGCTTTTGTCAATTAGTTAATTAAACTGAATTATAAAACACACACACACACACACACTTGTCATGTTTTCATATTTAGATATTTAAGAAGTAACAAACCCTCATTAATAAGAGAAATAATTTCAGAAGTCTGGTGATGAAAATCTCAGGAATAGGTTACAGTTGTAAGAGTGAAGGTTTTATCATTTTCACTTCATTGTGGTTTGAGAAGTTCTGTTCTGTGAATCATGAATACAACTTTTCAGACCTTTTCACATTATAATAATAAATAATACAACCTGTTTTTAACACCGCCATTTCATTTTAGTTATACTGTTTAAAATTTCATAAACATGATTCACAGTAATACACAGTGATTTAAGACTGTAGTGACTGTGATGATAAAGTTGATGATTCTGTGTGACCTGAACTGAGAAAGTGAAGAGTGTGTCATTGTCTCTCTGCAGGTTGTGTAGATGTGATATCTCAGATGAAGGCTGTGCTGCTCTGACTTCAGCTCTGAGATCAAACCCCTCACACCTGAGAGAACTGGATCTGTCTGAGAATAAACTCAGAGACTCAGGAGTGAAGTGTCTCTCTGCTGTACTGGAGAATCCTTACTGTAAACTGGAGACACTGGGGTAAGATCATCTCTCTGAGAGTCACATGACCTGCTCCTCAGTAAGACACATTCAGCATTTGCTAAATCATTTTGGACTGTACATAATATAAAAAGCATATTTGTGTGAGCAACAATTTGTTTTCCGAGAGAGAGAGATTTTACTTGTAAGATGCCATTAATGCATCAGTTTAACAAATTTACATACAAGCCCATTACCCCCTCCCCCAACCCCCACACACACCCCCATCCCCCCCACACACGTACAAAAACACACACACACACACACACACACACCCCAAAAAAACAAAAAACTACTGGAACTACATGGCCACTTCATTGTTTTTTGCTGTAGAATGAAGACATTTGGGTTTGAGATTGAAAGTTTAATTTGAGAAGAGAGATTTGAATTTCAGTGTCAATTTCCTGGTATTTATAGGTAGATGTGTTAAATGACAGAACATAGCACATTTTGTATCAGACCACCCAATTTATATGTGAGCAAAAGACTAGAACATGTGACTGACAGGAGTTTCTTTTGTTACCCAGACAATCTGTTAGAGATTGATAGTTTAAATAATAAATATCTCTGAACATCAACTCATTTTTTAGTATTCAGTTTCACCTGTGAACACTGCATTTGTTGTTTAAAAGATAAGCCATCATGAAGATCAGAGAGCTGTCTATGGGAGAAAAGCAAGTCATTTTGAAGCTGAGAAAAGAGCAAAAATTAATCAGAGACAGAGACATCTCTTCAACATTGGTCATAGACAATACAGCAATTTGGAATGTTCTGAAAAAGAAAGAAACCACTGATGTACTGAGCAACAGACACTGAATGGGTTGGCCAAGGAAAATAACAACAGCTGATGACAGAAACATTGTGAGATCTGTGAAGAAAAACCAAACATCTACTGTCCATGACATCACTAACCACCTCCACAGGGCAGGGTGAAGGTCTCACAATCCACTGTTTGAAGAAGACTTGATGAGCAGAAATAGAGAGATACCACAAGATTGAAACCACTCATCAGCAGTAAGAATCAGAAAGCTAGATTGGAATTTACAAATAAATATAGAGATGATCCACAAAAGTTCTGGAACCAAGATTAAACTTCAACAAAGTGATTGAAAGGCCAAACTGTGGAAAAAGAAAGGATCTGCAAGTATTTGTCCAGTGTTTGCTCAGGATGCAGGAGTGTACTGACTCCACACTGACATGTCCAGTCTCTCAATGTCCATGACACAGAGTTTTCAATCCAGTCTCATGTGTGGAAACAGAGAAGACAGGGAAAAGTCCAGAAAAGCAGAAAGAGTGCCAGATAGATCCTGTCCACAACTAACTTAGAAGAGTCTTTCGTACCACTGATGTCCATTTCCTGAGTGGAAATCTTCTCCTAGGTGACAGCACCTTCAGGTTCTCTTCTTGGTGACGTGTTGTGCTGACTTCACCAACTTGGACTCATCAGGGAAGTAACTCGACAGTGAAAGGTTCCTTTTTCCTTTAGTCTGATCTAGAACCCAGTTGATCTGTGTGATGGAGTACATGTCATCTGTCTGTGTTTCTGACACACCTGAGCAGTCAGAGTAACTCACCTCATCTGAGGAGATCTCACCCTCCTCCATGTGTGTGAGCTGATCTCGGCCGTGTCGCCCCCTGAGCTCCCCGGCTGCACAGCTCTGTGTGAACAACTCGACTTTTTATACCCGATGTCCCCACAGTCTAAACATCTCAGTCTTTCAGTACTGAACACAGTGTAGCTGCTATCACCATGCTTACATTTACAACTTATATCGAGGGTTTCATCTCAGTTATTAACAAACATAAATAGTTAGCTAGCAAGTTATAATGAAGGCCTGGAGTATTATGGGTGATGATACGCAGCCCCTGTACATATATTTTGAGATAATTCCTTCGGGTATGCGGCTCAGGAGTTTTAGGTATATGACCAACCGCTACACGTTTACTTTTGTGCCAGAGACTCTCCGTCTGTGCAATTTGAAATTCTCAAGTGATTCTTAATTGATGTTATTTATGCGGTATTTATGAGTAACTGAATTTATATTGAAGCACATGAGAAGTATGTTTTATGTATGTTTTAATATGTGTTTATATATTTGTACATGTCCTTTAATGTGTTTTAATCAAGTGTAATCATTCTCATTGAGCTGGAAAGCACACACACACACACACACACACACACACACACACACACACACACACACACACACACACACACACACACACACACACACACACTCAAACTCAACCTCTTACACAATAAATAGAATTTGTTATTTAATTATTGCTCTCATATAATTAATGACTAAGTTTCTGTATTTCATAGAGATTAAAGACTGCAGTGACTCTTTGATGAAAAAGTTCCTGCTGAACTCATCTGTGTGTCCTGAACTGAGAGAGTGAAGAGTGTGTCATTGTCTCTCTGCAGGTTGTGTTATTGTGATATCTCAGATGAAGGCTGTGCTGCTCTGACTTCAGCTCTGAGATCAAACCCCTCACACCTGAGAGAACTGGATCTGTCTAGGAATAAACTCAGAGACTCAGGAGTGAAGCGTCTCTCTGCTGGACTGGAGAATCCTCACTGTAAACTGGAGACACTGAGGTAAGATCATATCTCTGAGAGTCACATGACCTGCTCCTCTGTAAGACACATTCTCTAATAGTGAGACTGAAGCAGAGGTTTTAGGTTCAGCATCAAATATCCTGAGGAGGAAAATCATTTCAATTCAGTCCACATTGATGTTTTTTCCTGATCTGATCACAGTATTTATGTATTCAGTGTTTGTAGTAGTATAAGCAGATCAGGGCCGAGTTTCCCAAAAGCATCACAGCACAAACATCATCGTTTAATGGTAGAGCGAGCATCACTTTGAACACTCTCTCTCTGTTACAATGATCTTATCTTTACAATGCTTTTAGGAAACTCAGTCCTGTTTGTTCTTGTAAATTTGATTACATTAAATTACACACACACTAGGGATGTCACAAGAGCCGATACTTTGGTACCAAGTTGGTCGCAACATTCTTAAAACGTGACGGTACATGTTTTTCTGCAGTACAGTTGGTACCAGTTGTTACGAAAGTACAGTGGTTGCGATTCTTCCGGAACTGATGGGAGCAGCAAATACGCACAAGTATTTTAGTCACTTTGCAAGTGGTGAAGAAGAAGAGGAAGGAAGCCTACAAGCACACGGGAAAAACTACAGAAGATTAGCTTAGCTTACCAAGTTTAGCTCCGCCCGAATTGTTGAGAGGAAAAGAGAGTAAAGCTTGTATTGGTTTTCGGTGTGCAACCGATGCTATCCTTCATTTCAAACAAAGCGAGAAAACACCTGGACTTTGGCGAAGCATCTGAAAGGTGGTCCGGTATTTTATTTGCTTCAGACGTCTGCATTGTAGCCGTGAAACCAGCTGACGTTATGCTCCATGTAACGTTAGCAATAGCCAGTTATTTGATAGCAACGCTAACACATTGCAATGTTAAAGCTACCTCTTAATGTTCCACCATTCATCGCCATTCAGCCCGTGTCCTGTCAGCTAAATCTAGCCTAATGTCACTAATAATTATTCACATGTTCATGGATTTAATAAATCTTTTTGGCCTGCCACCATATCAGTGAATTTAAACTAATGCTTGCATTCAAAGTATAAGGTGTGTGTGCGCGTTTAGGATTGCACCTCCACTCATTGTCAGACAGTGTTTGATAACTAAAATACACCCCCCCTCTCTCTCTCTTTACCAGTATCAGCCAGAGGATGATGTCCTCCAGAAGAGTTTTTAAATTTTTAAAAATTGTATTGTATTTTTATACCACACCGTGGTATCGACTTTGATATCGAGTATCGTGTACTTTTGGTGGTATTGGTACCGACAACTAGATTTTTGGTATCTTGGCATCCCTAACACACACACACACACACACACACACACACACACACACACATACAGGGCCTCATTTATTATTAACCTTTCATTAAAGATGTGTGTAAATGTTTGTGTAAGTCAAACTGAACTAAAGATTTCTGACAGAAAGTCTGATTTTCTTCGTACTCGTGTGTTTATGTTGATCTCCTGTAATGTGTGAAGCGCGTTCCCGACACAGCTCATTTGTATGTAGTGACGCCCACACACACTTCTATAAGTCACTCTGGATAAGGGAGTCTGATAAATGTTGTAAACTTAATAAAAATAATCAATTTAAACTCCACAGTATATTCCAGATATAAAAGTGCAGTAATCCATGTAATGATATAAACTGAGAGAGTGAAGAGTGTGTCATTGTCTCTCTGCAGGTTGTGTTATTGTGATATCTCAGATGAAGGCTGTGCTGCTCTGACTTCAGCTCTGAGATCAAACCCCTCACACCTGAGAGAACTGGATCTGTCTCTGAATGAACTCAGAGACTCAGGAGTGAAGTGTCTTTCTGCTGTACTGGAGAATCCTCACTGTAAACTGGAGACACTGAGGGTAAGATCATCTCTCTGAGAGTCACATGACCTGCTCCTCAGTAAGACACATTCTCTAATAGTGAGACTGAAGCAGAGGTTTTAGGTTCAGCATCAAATATCCCAGGGGAAAATCATTTCATTTCAGTCCACATTGATGTTTTCTCCTGATCTGATCACAGTATTTATGTATTCAGTGTTTGTAGTAGTATAAGCAGATCAGGGCCGAGTTTCCCAAAAGCATCACAGCACAAACATCATCGTTTAATGGTAGAGCGAGCATCACTTTGAACTCCTCTCTCCCAGTTACAATGATCTTAACTTTGCAATGCTTTTAGGAAACTTAGTCCCTGATTGTGAGGTATACGATCATATTTACAGGAAAACACACACGCACACACAGTTTCATTCATCAATCTTTTATTAAAGATCTGTATGAATCTTTGTGTAAGTCAAAAGAACAGAATAATTTATGTCGGATTTACCAACGTTTGGGAAACACTAATTTTCTTAATTTTATGCATGTGTCAAATTCCAAACACCGTAAATTACCACCAGAGATAAACTGCATTTCCACCACACACACACACACACACACACACACACACACACACACACACACTGTACGTATCCGAAACTTCGGGACTCCATTTTCCATCAGCCACTGCACTACACCACCTGACCACATGCACCTGACTACACTTTTTGTTAATGAGCAACCGTGTGTATAATTAGTCTTTCTCTGCACTCTTTCCTGGTCTTTCGTTGTTATAGACTCACGTCACTTCTGTCTCCGTGTTTTGTTTCATGCCACAGTATTATGCCCCGTTGTCTTAGTGTCTTTGTGTCGTTGTTCATTTGTTTAAAATAAATATTTAAAAATCTGCGATTGCTTTCCTAACTCACTTCCAAGACGTGACAGAACGAGAGACCGGCCTGAAGCAGAGTAGATTTTTTATTTATTTATTTTTTTTCGGATACAGCAGTTTGCTCCCACCCTCCCTCCCCGATGGGTCTCATGGATTCCCCTCTGTTCGCCGACCTCAAGGATTCCCGCTGTTCAGCTACCTCAGAGTCGCGCAGCCGGTGAGTCCTGTGAAGGAAGTCTCTCTGCCGCCCGCTATGTGTGTGAGGACACTCCAGCTCCGTGCGGGACTCATGAATTCCCCCTCTGTTCGCTGACCTCAAGGATTCCCCGCTGTTCGCTATCTATCTCAGAGTCGCGCAGCCGGTGAGTCCTGTGAAGGAGGTCTCTCTGCCGCCCGCCGTGTGTGAGGGAGCGCCCAGCTCCGTCGGACTCATGAATTCCCATCTGTTCGCTGACCTCAGGGATTCCCGCTGTTCAGCTACCTTAAGGTGCCTCAGCCTTCCTGTTCAGCTACGGTCGTCGCTCAGCCTCCTTGTTCAGCTGCGACGCGTACGCAGCTTCCTGCTCGGCTGTGGACGTCGCGCAGCTTCCCTGCTCGGCTGTGGACGTCGCTCTGCCTGCCTGCTCGGCTGTGGACGTCCGCTCTGCCTGCCTGCTCGGCTGTGGGCGTACGCTGCCTGCCTGCCTGCTCGGCTGTGGCGTCGCTCTGCCTGCCTGCTCGGCTGTGGACGTCGCTCTGCCTTCCTGCTTCGGCTGTGGACGTCGCTCTGCCTTCCTGCTCGGCTGTGGACGTCGCTCTGCCTTCCTGCTCGGCTGTGGACGTCGCTCTGCCTTCCTGCTCGGCTGGGTACGTCGCTCGGCCTTCCTGCTGGCTGGGGTCGTCTCTCTGCCATCCTGCTTCCGCTGAGGACGTCACTATGCCTCCATGTTCGCGCGGAAGACGTCGCTCCTTTCGCTTCGCTGCCTCCGTGTTGCCGCTCCCCCTTCCTGCTCCACGGAGGACCCGTTCCCCCCTCATGCTCCACGGAGAGCGTCGTTCCTCCCCTTGTGCCTCGCGGAGGAACCTCGCTCCTCTCCTGGCCTCGGGAGACCCTCGCTCCCCGCAGGCCTCACGGAGGCCCTCGCTCCCCGTGTGCCTCGCGGAGGCCCTCGCTCCCCCGTGTGCCTCGCGGAGGCCCTCGCTCCCCCCGTGTGCCTCGCGGAGGCCCTCGCTCCCCCCGTGTGCCTCGCGGAGACCCTCGCTCCCCCCGTGCGCCTCGTCAGGTACTTCGCTCCCCCCTTGAACCTCGGGGTGAGGCATGCTCCGCTCTCCTGTCCCGTGGGGGACGTTGCCCCACTTTCATGCATTGCCAAGGACATCCCCCTGCTCCCTTGTGCCTTGGTGGACGCTGCTCGGCCTCCTGGTTCTGCTGAGGACTTTTGGCCCGGAGGGCCGGGACCCCCAGAGGGGGGCCCTTTGATTTTGGGCGCTCCAGGTGTAGCGCCCCTTGGAGGGGGTTCTGTCACGTATCCGGAAACTCGGGACTCCATTTCCCATCAGCCACTGCACTACACCACCTGACCACATGCACCTGACTCACGTTTTTGTTAATGAGCACCGATGTGTATAATTAGTCTTTGTCTGCACTCTTTCCTGGTCTTTCGTTGTTATAGACTCACGTCACTTCTGTCTCCGTGTTTTGTTTCATGCCACAGTATTATGCCCCGTTGTCTTAGTGTCTTTGTGTCGTTGTTTATTTGTTTAAAATAAATATTTAAAAATCTGCGATTGCTTCTGCCTCAACTCGCCAGACGTGACACACACACACACACACACACACACACACACACACAGGAACTCATTTATCAATATTTTACTAAAGTTGTGTGTAAATGTTTGTGTAAGTCAAACTGAACTAAAGATTTCTGACAGAAAGGCTGATTTTCTTCGGTACTCGTGTGTTTATGTTGATCTCCTGTAATGTGTGAAGCCGCGTTCCCGACACAGCTCATTTGCATGTAGTGACACACACACACTTCTATCAGTCACTCTGGATAAGGGAGTCTGATAAATGCTGTAAACTTAATAAAATAATCAATTTAAACTCCACAGTATATTCCAGATATAAAAGTGCAGTAATCTATGTAATGATATAAACTGAGAGAGTGAAGAGTGTGTCATTGTCTCTCTGCAGGTTGCGTTATTGTGATATCTCAGATGAAGGCTGTGCTGCTCTGACTTCAGCTCTGAGATCAAACCCCTCACACCTGAGAGAACTGGATCTGTCTCTGAATAAACTCAGAGACTCAGGAGTGAAGTGTCTCTCTGCTGTACTGGAGAATCCTCACTGTAAACTGGAGACACTGAGGTAAGATCACTGAGTCACATGACCTGCTCCTCATTAAATCACAAATAACATTTAGCAATTGCTACATAATTTTGAATTGTACATGACAAAAATAAAATGTCTTTTTTGTGAGCAACATACAGACTTTGACTTGTAAGATGTCTATAATGCAACATATTTACATGTGTAGCAATGTGGCTCATTTCGCTCGATTAAGACCCACTACGCCACCCCGAATAACCGGGAAAATAACCCAACTAAGGACACACAAGTACGTTCCACTTAGAACAGGCAAGAGGCTTGGGTTTCCATACAAAAATACATTTTATTTTAAGATTAAAAAGGAGTCAATAACTACTTAAAAAGAAGAACAGCCAATACAATCAAGCATTTGGTTGAATAAAACATTCACAAAAGGACTTAACAGATGATCCTAGGAGAACGGAGGCTTCCTGTATGAAGGGCAGGCTAGTACAGAAGCACCAGCTTTACAAAAAGGGAAAAGCACCCCACTAATCAGAATCATACCCACAAAATTCACTGCAAATAAATACAGCAATAATAATGACCCTTAAATAAGTACAGCCCAAGGTGCAGAAAAGGACCTCCTCCAGCCTCAGGAAGCACTCAGCTCCTACAGGGGGAAAACCCCCAAAAGAACACAAAGTCAATTATAATCTGCTCAAAGCAGACCCAAAAAACAAACAAACAAACAAAAAAAAAACCCTTACTGTCATGAAAACAGAACCTTGAGCTCAAACTGATTACAGGTAGCAAGTCGATCAAGACTGACCAAAACCACTACTACCATGCAGTATCAGCATAACTGACACACTGTTACAACACAGTGGAATTAAAGAAAGACTGATCTCAATGACCGTAGCCAACACAAAACAAAACCAAATCAGAATATGAAATAACAAAAAGCAGCCCCAAAGCAGCAAAATAAAACAAAGCAGAACCAAAAACAAAGCAGCAACCAAGCAAAAAACAGCAGCGTGGCTCCGTGAGTGAGGGAGAGGAGCTATACCGCTATGTCCACATCTCACACAGCCTGCCTTAACGCATGCAAACTTGAGGAGTCGTGATCCGATGACCTAGTACTCACGGCGGCACATACAGTGAGGGGAAAAAAATATTTTATCCCCTGCTGATTTTGTACGTTTGCCCACTAACAAAGAAATGATCAGTCTATAATTTTAATGGTAGATTTATTTGAACAGTGAGAGACAGAATAACAACAAAAAAATCAAGAAAAACGCATGTCAAAAATGTTATAAATCGATTTGTATTTTAATGAGGGAAATAAGTATTTGACCCCTCTGCAAAACCTGACTTAGTACTTGGTAATGACTTAGTAATTACTTTTAATTTTCAATGCCCTGGCTGAGGGAAGGAGGTTCTCACCCAAGATTTGACGGCACGGCCCGGTCCATCGTCCCTTTGATGCGTGAAGTTGTCCTGTCCCCTTAGCAGAAAAACACCCCCAAAGCATAATGTTTCCACCTCCATGTTTGACGGTGGGGATGGTGTTCTTGGGGTCATAGGCAGCATTCCTCCTCCTCCAAACACGGCGAGTTAAGTTGATGCCAAAGAGCTCCATTTTGGTCTCATCTGACCACCAGAGGACAACTGGGTGAAAGTGTTGTGGTCAGATGAGACCAAAATGGAGCTCTTTGGCATCAACTCAACTCGATTAAAACTGGAATAGTCCACATGTCTTAATTCCATTTGTCAGTACATTTACATGGACAACAATAATCCAATCTTAACCCGAATAAGACAATACTCTAATTAAGAAACTACCATGTAAACAGCAATTTTATTTAATTACCTTAATCAGATTAAAGTCATAATCGAAGTAAACACAAATGGAATTAAGACATGTGGAGTATTCGTGTTTTAGTCACATTATGGACGTGTATTACAGACATGTACACACCTTAATCACACTATTAACATCGTGTGAGAGTTTTCACCGTATTTTCCGACAGGACACGATCACACACAGCAGTGCGCAATAGTTTTACAGCAGACAAGAGAGCACGGCTGCGTCCCAAACCACGTACTTACTTACTATATAGTAGGTGAAATACATGTATCTCGGCTACTACATAGTAGGTTTGAGACGTAGCCCACGGCTTCAAACAGTCGTCTATTTGCACTTACAGTATGACAAATAATTAACTGCACTTGAAGTGTTTGTAAAAATTCTAAATAAAAACACCCAAAATTGTATACGGTCCCATAACGAAGACGAACTGTATGTTGATATGTGAAATTCTGGAGGGACGTCGGACGGCGTGGCGCGGTGACGTAATGACGTGATGTTCATTGATCTATATTCTATAACATGTAACACAGGAACATGAAAGGAATATTCTAAAAGTGACTCATGTAAACACCTTAATCACAGTATTGTCTTATTCAGAATAAGGTCAATAATTAGATTACAGCTGTCCATGTAAACATAGTCTGTGTTTACTTCCATTATGACTTTAATCTTTTTTTTGCTGTTTACATGGTAGTTTCTTAATCAGAGTATTGTCTTAATCGAGTTAATATTGGATTATTGTTGTCCATGTAAACATACTGATTGTGACTCTGCAGGTTGCGTTACTGTGATATCTCAGATGAAGGCTGTGCTGCTCTGACTTCAGCTCTGAGATCAAACCCCTCACACCTGAGAGAACTGAATCTGTCTGAGAATAAACTCAGAGACTCAGGAGTGAAGTGTCTCTCTGCTGTACTGGAGAATCCTCACTGTAAACTGGAGACACTGAGGTAATATCATCTCTCTGAGAGTCACATGACCTGCTCCTCAGTAAGACACATTCTCTAATAGTGAGACTGAAGCAGAGGTTTTAGGTTCAGCATCAAATATCCTGAGGAGGAAAATCATTTCATTTCAGTCCACATTGATGTTTTTTCCTGATCTGATCACAGTATTTATGTATTCAGTGTTTGTAGTAGTATAAGCAGATCAGGGCCGAGTTTCCCAAAAGCATCACAGCACAAACATCATCGTTTAATGGTAGAGCGAGCATCACTTTGAACACTCTCTCTCCCAGTTACAGTGATCTTAACTTTACAATGCTTTTAGGAAACTCAGCCCTGATTGTTCTTGTTGAATTGATTAAATTAAATTACACACACACACACACACACACACACACACACACAGGGTCTCATTTATCAATATTTTAGTAAAGTTGTGTGTAAATGTTTGTGTAAACTGAGAGAGTGAAGAGTGTGTCATTGTCTCTCTGCAGGTTGTGGTATTGTGATATCTCAGATGAAGGCTGTGCTGCTCTGACTTCAGCTCTGAGATCAAACCCCTCACACCTGAGAGAACTGGATCTGTCTAAGAATAATCTCAGAGACTCAGAAAAGATGCAGCTCTTCAGTCTTAATCTACAGGACTTGAGGTGATTTACAAGTAAACGTACAGAAATAAAATATATAAATATTTAGACTCATTAACATTGTTTAATACGTTTTTTTTAGTGAAGAATAAGTGTAAGTAACCTGGTGCTGTTTTTAGAAAGAGCTATTGATTATAAACAGGTTCATATTCAGTGAGTTACTGGGTATTGTTTTAAACTTTGCACTTAAACTTTACTTTGATGTTTAATGTTCATGTTCAACCTGACAGCTTAAATATTAAACTTGTTTTTGTTTAATTTCAGGTTATGAAGAATTTTCATCTGATGCAGATTCCAGAGAAGATATTTTTAATGAAATGTGACTCGACTCACAGCGGCATTTCCTGAACATTTTTCTCACACTGAGAAATAATCTGAATTAAATGTGACACATTTCCACAAAGTGTAAACACAGACAGTGTGTCTAAGATCTAAAGAACCTGTGCTTGCTTGGTGTGATTCTTCATCATCATAGGACTTTACAGAGTGGTGTTGCAGCACTACTATCAGGAATAAACACTTACTGAAGATCAATTCTTTATTTTTTATTATTACACAATTCCACTGTTATATCCTACAGAATCCAGACATCATGGCAGAACTCAGGTTCTGGTTAAGGTTCTAGTTGCTCTGGTCTACACTCCAGCCCATGTCTTCCACCACCCCACCACTCTATCACATCATCTGGTTGGAAGACTCTAAAATCACCATGGCTGAAGCCGTGACTATTTCCTCAACATGCTATTGCTGCTCTGTTCTCTTTCCTGTAAACACTGCTTTGTTTTGGTTTTGTAACATTCTTTTTGACACTTTTTTTTCAACTCTTCAAATAGTTGTTAAATCTTCATGTATTAGGTGTCAGTCATTACTCAAAGCTCTAAAATCTTTTCCTAACATCAGTAAAATCAATATACCTGCAAAAATGATACATTTTGTATTCACTGCCAGTTATCCAAATATTTTTTTTTATTATTATTCATTTTTAGTTGCACTTTAGGTAATGAATTGTGAATGTGCATTTACGAATGTTCATCACTAACGTGGGCAGTTGAGATGTGCAGTGTGTAATGTCTGACTGTGTTTCACTTGGACACTTATCATTATTATTCCCAACAACCAATCACTGAACACCACTGTTTGTCCCAACCTCGCACGTTTTTGTTCTTTGTTTTAAACTCTCTTCCTGGATAATAATAAAAGCGAGTTCCTTACTGTTCACCTTTCAAGACTACTCAATGTCACAGCTTCATTTTGTCTGTAATTTTGGTAGTAAGTAAAGTATTTTGTAAATTCATAAAAATTTTCTTTGTGGTGCAATGACTTATAGAATATCCAATGGTCAAGAGTTCTCTGCATACTCAGCATAATTCTCATTGTTTATTGCTTTTGTGAATTTCTCGTACTAAATTCGCCACAGTAGTGAACCTTAACAGAAGTGGCTGACCTTCCAAAATTCCAAGAGCACAAGCAACTACTCACCCTAGTCACAAAAGAACCAAGGACAACATTAAAGGACCTATAGGCCTCTCTTGACTTAATAAAGGTCACTGTTCATGACTCCACTATCAGAAAGACATGGAGAAAAATGGCATCCATGGAAGAGTGGTGAGCTGAAAACCACTGCTAACCCAGAAGAACATTAAGGCTCGTCCAATTTTGCCAAAATACACCTATGATCTTCAAACTTTCCTCTCTACCAATTGCCGGTGTGTGGTGGGCATTCAGGCACAAAATGGCTGTGTCGCATCATCCAGGAGGATGCTACACACTGGTTTTGTCGAGATTTCCCCCACATACAATGTGAAGCACTTTGAATGCCTGCAAAGCATCATATAAACCTAAGGAATGAATGTTCTATGGATTGATGAGTCTAAAGAGGAACTGTTTGGAAGACAGGTGTCCGATTACATTTTCCATAAACCAACCACATAATTCCATAAAGAGAACATTCCTACGGTCAAGCATGGTGGAGGAGTGGGATGGTGTGGAGATGCTTTGCTGCTTCAGGGTCTGGGCAACTTGCAATAATTGAGGGAAACACAAATTCTGCTCTCTACCAGAAAATCCTAAAGGGGAATGTCCAGTCTTCAATTCATAAGTTGAAACTCGAGCGTGAGTGGATTATGCAGCAGGACAACAATCCAAAGCACAGTAGTAAGTCCTAATCCTAGAAGTAAGTGAAAGACTGATCTCAGTTATCGGAAGCATTTGGTTGCAGTTATTGCTGCTAAAGGTTAAACCAGAATTTATATTTAAATGGGAAATACAATTTCCAAGTGTGATAGGTGTGTGTGTGTGTGTGTGTGTGAGTGTGTGTATGTGTGTGTGTGTGTGTGTGTGTGTGTGTGTGTGGTGTTTTCTAGTTATTAGACATGATAATTGATTATTGAACAAGTTGATTAGTTTTGAGCCATTCTGTCTTGAACTTGCAGCTTAAAATAACTTTTCTATAATACAGCCCCTGAACTGAAATATCTGGAATGTTACAAAATCCAAATAACCGCTGAGATGTGTTTCACCTTCTCTGAAGTATAGAACTTGCCATATAAATACTGCTACTACAACAATTAATAATAATAATAATAATAATAATAATAATAATAATAATAATAATAAAGTTTCTTAAAATATGTTTTAGTAAATGTATTTTATTTAGCTTAATGCTTTATAGTCTCTTTAAACTTGATTGATTTTTGCCATTATTTAAATGTAACGGGTTACATGACTTTAAACTCACAAATACTGTAAATTGTTGATTTTGTTTGGTTAATTGTTTATTTAAAATTATTGTTTTGTATGAAACTTAATTATAAAAATAGCTTTTGTTGTGTAGGAGCTCGCGGCGTTGGTTTTTTCTTTCGTGACGTTACCGCTAAGTGTGTAAAAGCCACGCCCCCAGAATTTATGTGCGACTAGATTAACGGTGCTTTCAGGAAAAGGGGCGGGATTAATCATAGTCAAACTTTCTCTGTGCTATCAGAGTCCACACGAGACAGTCGATATCCTTCTACATTTCTTAAATCTTTCTAAAATTCTAAAAACCCCCCATGACCCCATCACTACGCCCACCCCCAATTCCCCTGTCCTGAATTTCACCCATTCTCATCTGGTCTCCCTAGGCACAGCTGTAACTTAGTACTCGTCTATCAGAAGAAACCACTTCAGGAGAACTTTGATTCTTGTCGTATGAGGCTTCATTTTGTGTTATTGTACCTGTACTACGTGACTCGATCACACTCACTTTATATAATTCAGTCTTCTAATTAGAAACTAATTTAAATTAGGTTTATCTTAAGTTTTGGCGGGAAATGTTATACTTTTATATTCTACCATTCTACCACACATTCCATTTTTTATTGTACTGTGTTCAGTTACAGTTTGTTGTTACATGCGTCACCTGGTGGTTATTATGTGAAGCATAGCAAATGAATTTAAATTGTAGGAAGCGCGCCAGCAGGGTACCACGTGATCAAAGTGAGACTCTCGTGAAACCTCGTGATAAAACGCGCATTCTTAAATTCCACATGTGTATATTGGGAAGTGACTACAAACACCACAATCACTATATGACTACAATGTCTCTGTGTCTCTCTTTCTTTAAGTGCAGAGAAGCCAAGAAAATGTCAGGTTAAATGAAAATAATGAAGATGGTGATGACAGTTAAATGTAGGAAGTATGAGGGAAGATTATTGGAGACTGACACTAGGACCGCAACTAACCATTATTGTGATTGTCAATTAATCATCTAATCTATAAAATAATTCATGAGAAATGTCCATCACAAATTCCCAGTGTTTAAACCAATGTGTTCAATCAGCTTCCTGAATAATAAGCATGAATGATAAGCAGCCAGAAAAAACCTTTAATATTTTTATTGTATTGATGGGAACAGGGAAAAAGCTAATAGTTTTTAGTACTTGTGAAGCTATATCAGCAAATGTTTGATATGTTTCCCTGATAATAGATTAATAGCTTTAGTCATTTATCAAAGTTATGAGCAATTTCCTGTTGATCATCTAATTGATTAAGTGTTATTTGAGAAGGTAATTACTACCTGTGCATTATGTGTGATGCACAGCATCATTTGGATGCATCTGTAAAAACTATAAATACTATAAAGTTTTAGTGTTCTTAATATTTATTCAGTAATATTAACCTTGTGGAAAGAAATTACTACTTTTATTCCTAGACATTGACTCTTGCTTTCCTTGTCTACAAGTACAACAACAATGAAGATGATGAAAGAAATACAGGAGATGACAAGAGCAACGCTTCCAACAGAGCAGATGAAAAAAATACAGTGGACCATGAAGATTTTGAGAAGGACGTTCAAGAGGTATTTACTGTTCATATCACTCATATCACACCTATTACAGCAGTCCCATGTCAACATTTTACACTATTATGAACTCTCAAAAAATTTATCATCTAGATCCACATTACTAATGACTGTTTATAAAAAAGTATCCCTACAATATGGTCAGAATATTGATACCGAGGTATTCAGTCAGACCTTCAGTTCAATTCAATTTGATTTGAATCTGCTCCAAAGACAGAATACACACTCCACAGAGACTCCTGTGACAGACAATAATGCCTACAAGAAGACTTAGAAGAACACCACACACAATAAAAAGTAGAAAGAATGGAGATCTATGACATGAGGTGGTGTAGATTTGGGTTCAGTATTAAAATTATATTGAGTTAAATATTTCAGTTTATAAGGTAAGGCTGTAATTATTTTGCTCATCAATAACAAGACTGATACTGAAATGAGTAACGTTCTTATTGTAACATTTCATTTTTTTGTGTTCGCCATGTGCTGGAAAAAATATTCACTGCTCATGAGATTTTCCCATTTTCCTTCTTCTTTAGTTGGAAAAGATGCAAGCTGGTAAAAAAAAACTGGAAAGAAAGAGAGGTTTTTTTATATCTTGTAACTAACACTCTCTCTCTCTCTCTCTCTCTCTCTCTCTCTCTCTCTCTCTTTCTTCACCAGAACACAATCACACTTAATTAAGATTAATTTTAAGATTAAGATTAAATGTAAGATTTTCTCTCGTGCATGCATGAAACATAACTTCTACCCAAAACTTTGGGTGCAAACTTCTTCCTTTGTTTCACAGGTTGTGATGATCAGGTCTGAGGGTTTTGAAATATTCCACAGGAGGAAAGTGCTGAATTACCTCGGTCACGTTTTTCCCCACACATTTAATCTAAATATATATTTATTTCAGTTATGTTTACTCCTGTGATCAGCCTGTCACTCCACACTAATGGGCTCTTAATCCACCCACAGAGACAACTACACGCCTGTTGTAGGTGTTACGCCACTGCCGACAGAGGGCACTGCCGCGCGGTTTCCGAGTGAACATGTGACCTTGTTTTGTTCCTTGCTTCCGTAGTAGCGTTAGCCTTAGCACTGATTGGTCACAGGTGTTTGTGTTTTGAGTTAATGACACTGTGTATTTAAGTGCCGCCGTTACTGAGCACGGCGCTAAGTATTATACGTCGATTTGTGTGTAGTGGTCGATTTGTGTGTAGTGGTCTTGTCGTCTATGCTAAAGAAGATTGTGGTTTATGCCACGTTTCTTGTTTCCCAGTTAGGACCTCATTTGCTTTGAGTTTGTGTTTGTATTCAATAAAGACCGTGACCTGCATCTGCCTCCTACTCCGTGTCGTGACAGTAGGCCATAGAAATCATTATTTCACATCGTATGTAGTGCATATGAAACTCTTTATAATTCTAATAGTAAGTGCACCTGATTAAAAAAAAAGTCAATAAATACAAGTATAAGCTATGTGTAAGTAATAATGGACCTACTGGCACTATGAAATGTACAAAATACAAATGTTAAGATTTTGTCAATTACTGTGTCATCATAGTTAATATTTAATAATTGTGATTTTATGTATATATATATATATATATATATATATATATATATATATATATATATATATATATATATATATATGATGTAAATGTGTGTATATAAAGAGTATAAGTCAGTATGTAGTAAATGTAGTGCAGTAGTTGTAAAGAGAGTAAGAAACTAAAAAACATTTATTTGTTTGTTATTTAAGTCGCTACTTACATAAATATAATCTATATATCTATAGTCACACTTATGCAATCACGTACAGGACGTCATGACGTCGGTAGCCTGCAAAATGGAGGTTTTTCAAGCACACCTTTAACAGATCATTCCTGTCAAATACAATACAGTTATGTAGCTTTTCTGTATTAAGGACTTTATCCTTAAATATATTTTATGAAAGAAATAAAAGTTTTTTTTATGGGATGGGGTTGTGGATGATGTGTATATTTTTCAGTATGGAGTTGTGTAAATGTGTAGATTTTAAGGGGTTGGTTAAATGTTGTGTACATTATATGCTGTTCTCTGAATACTATACCAAATATCTGTTTATGTAAATATAAATTCCTTTATAGTTTGTTTTAATGCAAAAACACACAAACGTTCAGTTTCCTCAGAGTTACCTTATTTCAAATGAGCACTTTGACCATTTACAATGAACATGCTCTTTGAACACATTGACCACGCTGAAGTTCCAGGTACGTTTAGCGTAAGTTTTGTGATATAAAAAAAAAAACCATTTATATCACAAACCAGACCCTGAAAAGGAGTAAGCGTAGAGGATGGATGAATGGATGGACCTATTTTATGTTCCAGGTAGCAACCTGATTTATAGCCTGCAGATGACAGAAGCCAGGGTTAGTTTGCTAGTTAACGCTATCTAACACGGTTAACTAACATCAGTGGACATTACTTTCCACAGTGTAAGGTTGGTGACATTTGGTCATTAACAGGTTTTCATTTTAAATCAATGTGTCTACTGGACAGTTAGTTTACTACCTATTACTAAAATAAATATAGATGTTATATTTTAATAAACCATTTGGTTGCATATGCGAATATATATATATATATATATATATATATATATATATATATATATATATATATATATATATATATATATTGTAGCGGGAAAGGGCGCAGCACTGAGACACGAAGGCGTGAGTAGAGCAAAAGCTGAGGCTTTATTCTCGTTCTGGTACAGTGTAGGTTCGTGGGGGCATGTGTGGAGGTCTGCGGGGGCGGGCTGACATCGTGACGCTCGCGGGGGCATGTCGGGGGAATCCCGGAAGAAGCCTCGGGGTTCTTAAGCCGTCCCTCAGCGTCGCGTGTCGTCTCGGCTGGCGCCGTCCTTGTACGTGTCTAACGCCAGGATAGAGAGAGAGATTAGTAACCATTAGAGAGAGAGATTAGTAACCTTTAAAGCGGGTACAGGGGAGAATACCTGTACTCGAGTCGTTCCGGACGCCAACCGTTTCGGTGAGTCAGTACTCCACTTTCCCGGGGCGGAAGGGTGTCCTTTTTATTTCCGCCTTCCGGTTAGAGAGTGGTGGAATTCTTCCGTCCGATCCTCCAATCCCCGGACGGTACGGCATTGGTGGGTCCTCCCCGCCATGGCGTCCTTTCCGGTTGATGCGGGGTCCAGCGCGGGGCTGCCTGCTTCGTGCCGGTACGGCAGTCGGAGAAGGAGCGATTTTCTTTCCTCTCGTGCCGAGTGTCAGTCCGTCGCGACAGTACCCACCCCCCCAGCTCCGAGCCTACTGCCGCCGGGTGGTGGGCCCATAGCGTGTCCCTCCGTGAGAGCCCATCTGCGTTCCCGTGTAGGGTCCCAGCCCGGTGTTGGACCTGAAAACAGAAGTCCTGCAGGGCGAGAAACCAACGAGTTATCCTGGCGTTAGTGTCCTTGGCCTTGGCCATCCATTAGAGGGGGGCGTGGTCCATCACCAGGATGAAGGGTCGGCCCGCCAGATAGTACCTCTTCTCCTCAATGGCCCACTTTATTGCCAGGGCCTCTCTTTCCACCGCGGCGTACCTTCTCTCTGCAGCCTGGTTTCGGATGCGTCGGTGTGCACCGAGAAGGGGAGGGTAAAGTCCGGGTTGCACAGCAATTTCTCGCTGGTGAGGGCCTCCTTCAGAGTCTGGAAGGCCCGCTCGGCATCGGCTGTCCACCTCACCTGGCCCTTTTTTGTCAGATCTGAAAGAGGGGAGGCTATCGCAGAGAAGTTAGGGACAAACCTCCGATAATACCCCGCCAACCCCAAGAAGGCACGCACCTGTTTTTTAGACGTGGGCCGAGGGTAGCCTTTCACTGCTTCAACTTTTTCTGCCTGGGGCTTCAGCATCCCGCGTCCAATGCGGTATCCCAGGTACTGTGCCTCGGTTAGCCCAAGGTGACATTTCTTGGGGTTTGCAGTCAAGCCAGCGTCCCGGAGTCCCTTTAGGACCTCCCCCAGATGGAACAGGTGGTCCGACCAGGTGGAGGAATGGATGACTACGTCATCCAGGTAGGCCGCCGCAAAGCTACGATGGGGCCGTAGGACGATGTCCATCAGTCGTTGTAAGGTGGCCGGTGCCCCATGTAGTCCAAAGGGGAGGAACCGGTACTGCCAGTGGCCCCTGGAGGTGCTAAAGGCAGTCTTGGGTCGAGCATCGGCCACTAGGGCCACTTGCCAGTACCCTTTGGTGAGGTCCAGGGTGGAAATGAATCGGGCCCTCCCCAGGCACTCCACAAGGTCGTCCACTCGGGGGAGGGGGTAGCTATCAAAATCCGAGACCTGGTTGAGTCTGCGAAAGTCGTTGCAGAGCCGAATGCTCCCGTCGGGTTTTGGCACTACAACGATGGGGCTGGACCAGGGGCTGTTGGACTCTTCGATAACTCCGTTTCGTAGCATTTGCTCCACCTCTTCCTCGATGGCCTTACGCCGGGCCTCTGGGACAGGGTAGGTCCTCTGTCTCACCACTACCCCCGGAGGTGTCTTTATGTGGTGGCGCACCACTTGGGTCCTTTCCGGGGAGGAGGAGAACACGTCCGAGAATTGGTCCACCAACTCAAGGAGCTCCTGTCTCTGGCCGGGGTGAGGTCCTCCCCGAGGTCGACCAAAGCACGCTTGTTCTGATCTGTGTCCAGGGCGGCGTACGCTGAAACCACCGGAGCCGGTTCTACCCACTTCTTCAACAAGTTAATGTGGTATAGCTTCCCGTCCGCTCTCTTACTGGGCTGTTGCAGGCGGTAGTTGACGGCGCCCTGACGCTCTAGAACGGTGTAGGGTCCCTGCCAGCGGGCCAGGAACTTGCAGGCGCTACTGGGTACCAGAAGAAGTACCTGGTCTACTGGGTGGAACTCCCGAGGGTGCACCGGGCGGTTGTACACCCGCTGCTGTTCCTCCTGGGCGGCGCGCATGTGCTGTTGGACTACCGGCACCACTCGGTCGATCCTGTCCTGCATTTCTCGTACATATTCCACGACCGAGCGGTACGGGGACAGCTGTTCCTCCCAGGCTTCGCGGGCGACGTCCAGTAGTCCTCGAGGGCGCCGGCCAAACAGCAGCTCGAAGGGGGTGAATCCGGTGGATGCCTGGGGACACTCCCGGATGGCAAAGAGCACGTAAGGGAGGAGAAGGTCACAGTTCCTCCCTTCTTCGTCTACCACCCACCACAGCATCCGTTTGAGTGTCTGGTTGAAGCGCTTGACCAGCCCGTCAGTCTGGGGGTGGTAGACCGACGTCTTCAGGTGCTTCACGTGCAACAGCCGACACAGATCAGACATTAACTTGGAGACAAAGGGCGCACCTTGGTCGGTTAGTATGTCCTTGGGGATTCCCACCCGGCTGAAAAGGAGTATCAGTTCCCTGGCGATGTTGGGGAAGGTGGCTTTGCGCAGGGGTACCGCCTCCGGGTACCGGGTGGCATAGTCTACGACCACCAGGATGTACTCGTGGCCCCGGGCCGACTTGGGGAGGGGCCCCACGAGGTCCGTGCCGATCCGCTCAAAGGGAACGCCGATGATGGGTAGAGGGATGAGGGGCGCCGGCGGGGGCCTCCAGGGAGCGGTGCGTTGGCACTGGGGACACTGCTGGCAGAACATCTGGCGCTCATCCCGGGCCACACAAATCGGTCCCTCAGTTTTTCCAATGTGTTCCGCGGTCCCAGGTGACCGCCGAGTGGGTGGGCATGGGCGAGGTGCATGACGAGGGGTGTTTTCGTCCGTGGTACCACCAGGAGATCTACCTGCTCCCCGCGGCGGCAGGCCCATTGGTAGAGGAGGCCACCCCGGACGAGAAAGTACGAGGTGGGAAGTCTCAGGTCGGGGTTTTGGTCGACCCCCTCTACAACCCGTACTTGGGCCCAGCAGTGCTTGAGGCGGTCATCCTCCTTCTGCTCCTGACCAAAGCTCCCCTCTCGGTTCACCTGGTGGACGACAACAGACATAGGGTTAATTGATATAGAGGACTCACCTTCGGGAGAGGCATCCCCGTTGTCCTGGGCCCCGGTCCTCTGCTTCCAACGTTGCGGCTTCCCTGTCTCGGCGTCCCGGCCCGGCAGGCATCCTGGCCAGTCCCTCCCCAGGAGTAACGGTACGGGGAGGTCAGGAATCACGCCCACATGGAGAGACCATATCCCGGTCGCGCCCTTGATCGGCACCTCTGCGGTCGGGACCTTCCGGGTGTCCCCATGAATGCAGGTTACAGCGAGGCTTCCTCCTGGCCGAAGTCCGCTGGGGAGGACGGACGGTCGGGCGAGGGTCACCGTGCTCCCGGTGTCCAGCAGAGCGGTGATCGGCCTTCCTTCAATCCACACCTTCTGGGTGGGTCCTTCTGGCAGCTGTCGCGCATGGAGGGTGCAGCCAGCCAGCCAAGGTCTTTGGGTCGGCCTGGGGGAGCGAATCCATAGCCACCACTTCCGCCACCTCCAGGGCCGTATGCTGGTCTGGCCGGAGCCACCTTTTGGTGAGTCGGATGAGGGCGTTTAGCTTTCTGGGGGGCCACGCCCCCGGGTGATAGACCCAGCGATGAAACTCGGCGGCCGCTTGGTGAGAGCTTTGGCCGCACCACGCCAGGACGCCCTCCTTCATGGTGATGTAGTCCGCCGCGTCCTCCGGCTCGAGACTGTAATAGTCCTCACGGGCCTCTCCTGTGAGCAGGGGACCTACAGCGTGGGGCCAGTCGTCCTTATCCCATCCCTCGCGGCGGGCGATGGTTTCGAATGTTTCAAAGTACGCCACCGGGTCGTCATCAGGAGGAAGGGGGGGGGGCAGGCGGCGGAGTTCACGTCCCGGGTCCGGGAGAGGAGTGGAGGCCGCGTGGTACTGTAGCGCCACCAGAGTCTCTGTCACCGCCTGGAGGCTTTCCGTGAGCTGTTGGGTGACAGCCTGCTGCTGTATATTGGTCTGTAACAGCTGCTGCAAAGTCTGATCCATCTTCTCTCTCTTGGTCGAGGAAAAAAGGGGAAAAAAAAACTTTTTCTTCTCTCTTTCTTTTTTTTCTTTTTTTTTTTTTAAGGTGATGGGCGGTTCTGTGCTCATCCCCACATCCTCCACCAGTGTAGCGGGAAAGGGCGCAGCACAGAGACACGGAGACGTGAGTAGAGCAAAAGCTGAGGCTTTATTCTCGTTCTGGTAGAGTGTAGGTTCGTGGGGGCGTGTGTGGAGGTCTGTGGGGGCGGGCTAACGTCGTGACGCTCGCAGGGGCGTGTCGGGGGAATCCCGGAAGAAGCCTCGGGGTTCTTGAGCCGTCCCTCAGCGTTGCGTGTCGTCTCGGCCTGCGCCGTCCTCGTCCGTGTCGTTGCCTTGCGGAGAAATATATGGGGAGAGAGAGAGAGAGATTAGTCACCTTTAAAGCGGGTACGGGGGAGAATACCTGTACTCGAGTCATTCCGGACGCCAACCATTTCGGTGAGTCGGTACTCCACTTTCCCGGGGCGGAAGGCGTCCTTTTATTTCCGCCTTCCGGTTAGAGAGTGGTGGAATTCTTCCATCCGATCCTCCAATCCCCGGACGGTACGGCATCGGTGGGTCCTCCCCGCCATGGCGTCCTTTCCGGTTGATGCGGGGTCCAGCGCGGGTCTGCCTGCTTCGTGCTGGTACGGCAGTCGGAGAAGGAGCGATTTTCTTTCCTCTCGTGCCGAGTGTCAGTCTGTCATGACAATATATATATATATATATATATATATATATATATATATATATATATATATATATATATAATGTCTGTGTAAATAACACTATAGAGTTAAAATGGTTGAGGAGAAAACCCTCTCTGGGGCTATAACACAGAATTATGAGATCCTTCAGACATCTCTCTTCCTCCGACTCAGTAGGATCCCGAAGCACTTCATCATTACAGCTGTGTTTTTCTAGATATCAGGAAAAAAATATATATACAACAGCATGCATGTTTATATGATTATGAGTTTACAGTACATGATGATTAATGTGATTGGTCTTTATGTCATAATCTTAACGCTGGAGTGTCCAAACTCTGGTCTACTGTCATTTCTGAAAACATTGAGAGATATCTTAGAAATAAAATTAAAGTTGTTCATCTTTTAAGAAAATAAAAATATGAGGTTCCTAGTTTGAACACTGGGTGTCGCTATTACTTCACCTAGATACCCTAGATATTAGGAGTGCCTCATCAGGTAGCATTTTTAAATCAACTAATTTTTTTCTTTTTATTCTTGCTTTTGAATTTTTCTTAATAATAATAACAATAATAATTTATTATTATTGTTATTGTTATTTTTATTATTATTATTATTATTATTATTATTATTATTATTATTATTATTATTATTATTATTATTATTATTATTATTATTATTCTTTTTATTATTATTATTATATTATTATATTAAAGAAGATGGATGGATGGATGGATGGTATTACTAGTATAGCTGGCCTATTTCATCTCTTAGCATTCTGTTGCTGAACTGAAATATTTGGAATGTTACAAAATCAAAATAAACACTGAGTTGTGTTTGATCTTGTCTGAAGTATAGACTATGTAAATGTAGGTGAGGGAGTGTTTGACAAGTCCACTGTGCAGCTGCTGAACCGGTTTAAGTCTGTAATTCTGTGTGCCTGTGAATGTGCTTCAACCTGTTCTACTTCTACAGAACTGAAAGACTTCCTGAATCCTCAGCACCTTTTTAAAAGTGCGTCTGAGCAAACTCAAAGATCAAGAAACAGCGAGATTAATGCCAACGCCACAACGCTTTACTGTCGAGTAAAGGTAATTTTTCATTTCTGCTATTGAAAATAATGATCCAGTTTATAAAATGGTGTGTGAGGACAAACACACTATAGCTGTATATTTTACAAATATTTTGCTATTTCATTAGATTTTATTTGGTGGTGACATTTCAACACACAAATTAATACACACAAGTTAATAACAAATTAGGAAGAAATGACATGTACACTACCGCTGCGGATATTAAGTCAAACCATTTGTTCAGCATGATCCATAGAGTAGGAGAAACTTATGGCACCTCATGAATACCATGTGAAGGATTAAGGTGACTAGTCACTTACAGATGCAAAGACACGTCCTTGGGTAGGGTCACCTTCACAACAGCATTGCCCATTGACACGTCTTCTACCATGTCAACATATAAGAAAAGGCAAAAAGTAATTTGAGATATATAAGAATATATTTGATCAAATATGAGATATTATAATAAAAAAAACATAATAATATTATTTAACAAGGTCTGCCGTTCAGCCCTCTTAAGTGTAAGAGCATTATCAGTGTTGTACGGCAGTTGGGGACAGTAGTCAGATGTCAGATGAAAAATAACTTTTTGTGTGATCCCCCACAATACACAAAACACACACCTCCAGGAGGGGAAGGACACAACCCCGACATACAGGGGCCAAAATGACCCACTCATACAGTGGATAGGGTTACCCCCACCACCCCTGGTCATAAAAACTCTTGGTCAAGAAGAAACAAAGGATCATAAATTAACCACTCCTAGAGAAACGTCAGGCCCCGAGAAGACTGAAGCCATAAATTAGCCCCTAGTTCTTCCACCGTGATTGACATTTGACAGAAAGTACTGGCCATGTTGAAAACCCGTGTGGGTGTGTTTAGAGAGAGAGAGAGAGAGAGGGGAGTGTCTGAATACACGTATGTGTGGGCGGGGTTTAGCGAGGGAGAGGTTGGGTTTCGTTTCAACTTCATACGGCTTTTACACATCGAATGGAATACATCTCTGGAAAATACTTAGCTCCTAGTTTAAACATTACGGCGATTCTTTTAGACGACACTTTAACAATTTTTCCTCGTAAGGATCTTTGTTTAGAAGTCATGTAATACGAGCTATTCATTTTAATAGTGTTCTTTTCACTATTTTTACAGCCTGGTAATGCGGATTATTTTTTAAACAGATCTTTTAAACATTTTTGCATTCTAAAGGTTTGTGGTTAGAATGTGTGTAATACAAACGACTATTTTAATCAGACTCTTTTTTTAAACTTTGCTTTAACTCCTAAACTTTTTATTCAAAGGTAAGCAGGTATCCTTAAAAACCTAATCAACATTTGTTTTCATTATTTTCACAAAATAAATATTCTAATCCTATATGTACACGTTCAAACATCATGCTTTTCTAAGATTGTGTTTACAGAAACGAAATAAAGCCACACAGTAACACAAACATATCCCCATATTAAAAATATTATTTCTTTTCAGACGTATTTCACCCCGCCAAAAACCAAACTCATTAACATAAACCCCCCTTTTGCTGGAATGGGGACTATTTCCCCACACACCCCCTCTCCCCCAATGTCCAGACACAAAGGAGCCAGATTGATTATCTGATACGACCGATAAGGTCTACCCCCCCACCACCACCCTTCCGATGACCTGTCAGTCAGGGAAGGACAGGGGGTCATAAATTAGCAACACATAGGGTCATAAATCATCACTTTGACAGAAAGTGTATGATATAACTACTTAGATCCATGCGCGTGGAGCAAAAATCAAAACCCCAAAAATGTGGACATTTGAATACAAACATAATTAGTGCTGTTTTGAAATGAACAAGCAACAAAGGCATATATATATATATATATATATATATATATATATATATATATATATATATATATATATATATATATATATATATTTGGCGTGTACTCACTTTTGTTGCCAGCAATTTAGGCATTAATGTCTGTGTGTTGAGTTATTTTGAGGGGACAGAAAATTTACACTGTTACACAAGCTGTACACTCACTACTTTACATTGTAGCAAAGTGTCATTTCTTCAGTGTTGTCACATGAAAAGATATCATCAGATATTTACACAAATGTGAGGGGTGTACTCACTTTTGTGAGATACTGTATATGTGTGTGTGTGTCTCTCTGTGTGTGTGTGTGTGTATTTAATAATAATCAGATAGTAATTAAACATTAATGATGAATATTAAAAGGGCAGATCGCGTGAGCCAATCGTTCAGGGAGAATAATAATAACGTGAAGGAGTTTCGGTCATTAATGGATCAATGAGCACAAAGTGAAAAGCTTTATTTCCATGTGTTTGTCTAAAAGGAGTGTGAGAATTCATCACATTACACAGAACTCTTCTACAAGTGTCAGTTTCACCTTTCACCCAAATTCACCTTTGTTGGAATTTAGTGTAAATATTAATGAAAAACTCTAAACTGAAAGTTCAGTCCCAGCTGGCTTCTTGAGGTTTTTATTGGACTTTCTCGGTGTGTCGAACTCCGTTTCCCCGTCGGGATTAGTTTCCTCCAGACCCGACCCCACCCACACAGAGAAAAGATTCCCTGAGATTCCTGGCTCGTGCCACTGAAGAACTATGGAAAGCTCCAAGGCTCAAAACTGACGTTCTTAACGAGTTTTATCTGTAGAATGTTGTATTCCAGAAGTGAAAGGCATACTTCGTGATTGTCTAGTTTTATTTTGAAATTGGAGTAACAGAACCTGTGTTTGTGCGTTTTTTTATGTCTTTATTAAATAATAAATACTTTAAATATTACAAATGCTGTATTACCAAGCATTACATTTCTGACTTTTAACACAAATATTGGCACATACCAGCAAAAGAGATCAGACCTGATCATACACATCTGTCTATCATGACCAATAACCTTTCTTTACTAATAGTGAAAATGGATCACGCTAATCCTGAACAACCTGCTGGATCTCTGCAGTTCAAAAAGAGGTAAGCAGTTATTTTATTTAAGGCATGTGTCACAGCTCAGCCAGATCAGAACTCCAACTCCCAAGATGCAACACTTGCTACTCATGCACGCATGCTCTCACCATCCCCGGAGTTCTGATCAGAGACGCCTGTCGTTAATCACACACACACACACACAAACCTTCACCGCTACTTAGGTTTGTCAGTCACAGAGTATCACTGCGAAGTATACGTTCAGTTGACTCGTTCTCTGCATTTCCAAGCCTTTACTATTGTAGTTTGTTTACCTAGTTACCTTGACCCTTGATTACGTCTTTGACCATGCTTTTGCCTTGCCCTCTATGCTCTGTTCGTCCGATCGCCTGACCACTGCCTGTTTCCCGTTTACGCACCTTGAACATCCTTTAACCCTACGCTTACATCTGCCGCCTGCTTCTGCTTCCGTGCCCCTTCCCCTCGATTCGTGACAGAATACTTCGCCGCCTTATGGAGGCAGCGGGCGGTACAAGCTGGCCTCAAGCCATCGAAGTACACGGACGAATGATTAGCAACCACGACCAACGCCTAGACAACCTTATCGAGCAAATAGCTCGGTTAAACCAAGCTACGCCGGTTGCTACAGCAGCTACAACACGTTTACCTCCCACACCGGCGCCGGAGAAGTACGGTGGAGATCCGGCATGTTGCCGAGGCTTCCTCTTGCAATGCTCTCTGTTTTTTTCAACCTACCCGGACATGACGGAGAGCCGTAAGATCATCCATTTCATGGAACTTCTAACCGGGAAGGCTTTACTCTGGGCAACAGCCGAGTGGGAACATGGAGGTAACGTTATTCATACCTATGATGAACTTTCCACGAGATTCCGAACGGTCTTTGATCACTCTCCAGACTGCAGAGAGACCAGAGAGGAGTTACTTACCCTGAAACAGGGAGCATGTAGCGTAGCAGACTACGCCCTCGAGTTTCGCACTGTAGCAGCACGAAGTGGCTGCTACCAAAGGCACTTACGACCGTGTTTTGCCAAGGATTAAATGCTGACGTCGTGACTGAACTGGCATGTCGCGACAACCAGCTAACACTAGACTCTCTGATCGACCTAGCTATTTGTCTCGATCGGCTGCTACGAAGCCGCCGCTCAATACGCACCAAGGTGGAAGTTTCAGTACCGGAGCCTCCCGCGGAGCCCATGCAGCTGGGTCATACCAGAATTAGTATACAGGAAAAGGAGCGAAGACACCGCGAACATCGTTGTTTTTACTGCGGAGGAGAAAAACACTTCGTTCAGCGATGCCCCCTCAAGCATCCATCCATCCTGTCCATGAGATCATGCCGTCCATGAACATCATCAGCCAGGGGTGAGTTTACAATCTGAAGCTCGACGCTCAGTTCAATCTGCTTTCGTAATGCAAGTCATACTTGAGTACTCAGGGGTGTCTTGTGTCTTAGAAGCGCTGATCGACTCGGGAGCGGCAGGAAATTTCATTGATCAGATAACCGTTCAGAAACACAACATCCCCATTCGTCCTCTCCTCACACCGCGTCGCATCCAAGCCATTGATGGAGCCCCCGTAGGTAACGGATTCATTTCACACTGCACTGAACCCATTGATCTCCATACCAGCGCTCTCCATCAGGAACAGATCATCTTTCACGTCACGGTATCCGCCCGTCACCCGGTGGTTCTCGGTCTGCCCTGGTTGGATCTTCATAATCCACAGATCTCCTGGACCCAAAGAGAAATAGTTCGTTGGTCACCCCATTGCATTCACCATTGTCTGCAAACTCCTGTTGTCATGTTAGCAGCTACTTCCAAAGAAAGCCCTGAAAAGAATAAAATCCTCCAAATCCCCACCGAATACCAAGACCTCAGTGAAGCCTTCAGGAAAATAAAGGCTAGTGGACTCCCTCCTCACAGACCCTATGACTGCGCTATCGAATTATTACCAGGCACTACACCACCGCGAGGGAGAGTTTATCCTCTGACTCTAACCGAGCAAAGAGCCATGGAGGAGTACATTCAGGAGGCGTTGCACCAGGGTTACATATGTCCATCCACATCACCAGCATCCGCAGGGTTTTTCTTCGTGGAGAAGAAAGGAGGAGGTCTAAGACCCTGCATTGACTATCGGGGCCTAAACCAGTGCTGCGTTAAGTACCGCTACCCTTTACCTTTAGTCCCTGTTGCTTTGGAACAATTACGGTCAGCCACTATTTTCACGAAGTTGGATCTACGCAGTGCCTATAACCTTCTCCGGATCCGTGAGAGGGACGAGTGGAAAACGGGGTTTAGCACAACGTCAGGTCACTACGAATATCTGGTCATGCCGTATGGGCTTTCCAACGCGCCTTCGGTTTTCCAATGTCTCATTAATGACGTTTTGCGTGACATGCTGGGACGTAATGTAATAGCATACATCGATGACATTTTAATCTATTCCAATTCAAAAGAAGAACATATTCACCATGTCTGTCAAGTATTGAAGAAGTTGCTCCAGAACCAGTTGTACATCAAAGCTGAAAAATGTGAATTTCATAAGGATACCATTTCCTTCCTGGGATACATCATTAACCCAACAGGAATCACCATGGACCAGGAAAAGGTTAAAGCGGTTATTAATTGGCCTACACCCACGACAATGAAAGAATTACAGAGGTTCCTAGGATTCACCAATTTCTATAGACGTTTCATTCGCAATTTCAGCACTATCGCTTATCCCTTGACATCGCTATTAAAAGGAAAACCCAAGCTTCTGTCATGGGGCCCAGCTGCCCAAAATGCTCTAGATCAGCTCAAGAACGCCTTCACTACAGCCCCCATTATCAAACACCCCGATCCATCCCGACCATTCATCGTGGAGGTGGACGCCTCTGAAATTGGGGTAGGAGCGGTGCTCTCGCAAAGGTTCGGAGAGAAGCCTAAACTCCACCCAGTAGCATTCTTTTCAAGAAAACTCTCCTCGTCGGAAAGAAATTATGATGTGGGCAACCGAGAACTCCTGGCAGTAAAATTAGCTCTTGAAGAATGGCGTCACTGGTTAGAAGGAGCTGCACATCCCTTTGTCATCTATACAGATCACAAGAACTTGGAATACTTGCGCACAGCTAAGAGGCTAACACCTCGACAGGCCCGATGGTCACTGTTCTTTACAAGATTCCAATTCACATTGTCATACAGACCTGGGTCCAAAAACACAAAAGCCGATGCCCTATCACGTCTGGATCACCCAGAAGCTGTCAAGTACCATGAATAATATATTATTAATCTCCCATGTGTTGTCAGCACCCTCGAATGGGAGCTTAATCAAGAATTAGAAAGCATCCCCTCGTCACAAATCCCAATAGCATGTCCCACAGGCCGACTGTTTGTGCATCGTCAGGAAATCACTGTCTGGGCATACACAGCCGCCGGTACAGATCACCCTGGAGCACAACGTACGTACCTCCTACTACGGGAGAAGTACTGGTGGCCTAACATGGAGAGGGACATACACAGAATGGTGGCATCCTGCTCTTCATCCGCACAGAGTAAAGTCCCACGAACACTTCCCACTGGTAAACTCAAGCCCCTACCCATTCCGGAACGCCCATGGTCTCACATTGCAGCAGACTTTGTAACAGATTTGCCCGAGTCCCAGGAAAACACCACCATCCTTGTCACAGTGGACCGGTTCTCTAAATCTGTGCGTTTCATCCCTCTGCCCGCCTTACCCACTGCCTTTAGGACTGCCGAACTACTATTCCACCATGTCTTTAGATATTTCGGCATCCCTGAAGAGATTTTCTGTGATAGGGGTCCCCAGTTCACATACAAAGTTTGGTCTAGCTTCATAGGAAAGATGGGAATCACAGTAAACCTAACCTCAGGTTATCACCCACAGGCCAACGGCCAAGTAGAACGAGTTAATCAGGAATTGGGCCAATTCCTCCGAACTAGGTAAACTAGGTAAATGCTTCTGCTTCCGTGCCCCTTCCCCTCGATCCATGAAAGCATGAATATTTATTGAAAATATAAAGACTTTATGTACATCATAGAGCGGGGGTTAAACTTAGATTCTGCCCAGGCATCAGTGAACATGATGAGGCTTTAAAGGGCAATAAATTAAAGCTCTTAATGTTTTAAACATTATTATCTGTTCTATTGATCAACACCAATAACCTAGGCACTGAAAGTAGAACATTTCTAGGAAAATAAGTTAAAGTTAAATAAGTTTAAAAAGTTTGAGTTTACACTAGAAAAGCGTTTGCTCCATCATCCAAACATCACGAGTTCGAATCGCGATGATGTCATCCATGGCTGAAGATTGGCCGTGGATGGGGTGTACTCTCTCTCCCCTATCAATCACAGTGACACTAGCCAATCATGCATGCAGTAGCGCTTTCCTCCAAGTGTGTTACAGCACCCCCTGATGTCGCATGAGCAGCAGTTCAAAAACATTTTCACACGAACAGCCTTCACCGTAAAAGACAATCCCTAAAAATGTCAGACCACTCTAGTACTAATCTTTTTAGTGATTGTCTACTGACTGACGTTAATGAGAATCTACAGGCAGATAAATTATTAATAACAAAACTTAATAGCAGATCCCTCATCTACACACAGTTAAATCTTCATTAAATTACTTAAAGCCACTTCATGAAACTACTAACTTTATTTGACTATAAACATATATATATATATATATATATATATATATATATATATATATATGAGAAATAAAGTTAATACTATTCACACATAAAAGACCAGCTCAGGCCTGTGCATGTTGTGTAATCTGTAGACCATCAAATCAGAGAAAATACTAATTAGTGCCACAATACAAACTTTACAAAACTACTAGAGTATTGCAAAAACACAGAATAATTCTTTACTATTCAAAATAATGTGGTTAAAATTTAGACTAGACTAGGTAAAGGTTAAAAGGTTATAATGGTTAAAGGTTAAAGTCATAACAAGTATGTTTAAATGTTCAAAGGTAAATCATAAAAAACTAAACCATTAAACAATTAAAACATCTCTGAAGAGTAAAACATTAAAACGTTAAAACTTGTAGTTAAATATGGGAGATATGTGCCACATGGTTGCCAGGTTGTTGCTAAGTAAGTGAGAAACATCTAAAGAAATTTTGTCAAGTTAGTAAAGTTTAATAAAATACTATTTCACACTGAATAAATGTTACTGTGTGTGTGTCTGTGTGTGTGTGTGTGTGTGTGTGTGTGTGTGTTTGTGTGTGTGTGTGTGAGCAGTACAACAGAAATAAAGAGATCAGAATCACCAGTACCCAACTGTGTGTCCATGAAGAGTGATGATTCTATGGATTTACAACTAACATTTAAAGAGAAGAGAGAATCCACACCAGAACGGTAACAAACATTTACATGTAACTCAAATTAACTAATATCTCATTGTTAACCATTTTAATTTAAAAAGAGCAAAATATCCCATATACTGATATATACTGATATATATTCTGTAGTGTGAGAGTTTTCTTTTAGAATATTATAAAGATACACGTACTGTTTACTTTATTAGGAACACCTGTACACCTTCACATTCATTCAATTAGTCGATCATGTGACAGCAGCACAATGCATAAAATTATACAGATACAAGTAAAGATATTTAGTTCATCTTTACATCAAACATCAGAATGGGGAACATATAAACTCAGTCACTTTGACCGTGGCATGGTTGGTGTTGCCTTAGGAGCTGGTTTGACTGCTGATATTCTCGGCTTTTCATCCACAAGGGTCTCTAGAGTTTACACAGAATGGTGCAAATAAAAACAAAAAAACATCCAGTGAGGGAACTTCGGTGGTTAGAAACTTCTTGTTGAGAGATCAGAGGAGAAAGTTCAGACTGATTTGAGCTGACAGAAAGGCTATGGTTACTCAAATAACCACTCTTTACAAAAGTGATGAACAGAAAAGCATCTCAGAAAGCACAACACATTGTAGCTTGAGGCTTCACCAGCAGCAGACCACATCAAGTTCCACTCCTGTCAGTCAAGAACAGAAATCTGAGGCTATAATGAACACAAACTCACCCAAACTGGACAGTTGAAGATTGGGGAAAATGTCACCTGGTCTCTAATTGTTAACTCCATCTGGCACTAGTGCATGATATTTAAAACTTTTTTATTCGCAGTGTCCTGCAGGGAGCAAGAGAGAAAACACAACAGACCATAATCACAGATACAGGGTAAGATCAAACTCAGCATGACAATAGTATTTTAATCATTATGCTGGTATTATAAACATCTCTCCAGTCACTTTGTGTTGAGTATTTCTACAGATAATGAGGATAACAAGCACATATACATTTGACTCAAGAAAAATGACAGAGATTATGCATGATATCTCACCACATGTCTATTACCATTTTACAGGTGTAAGTCTGTAAGCACTGAACCTCATCTTCAGGAGAGATGCAAATTAAATCTGCTAAAGAAGTTTCAGCATGTAAATAAGGTGATAACAAACCAGGGAAACCCAACACTTCTGAATGAGATCTACACAGAGCTCTACATCACAGAAGGAGACAGTGGAAAAGTCAATAATGAACATGAGGTGAGACAGATCGAGGCAGCATCCAGGAGAGCAGCAGCAGAGGAAACTCCAATCAAATGCAATGACATCTTTAAGCCCTTATCTGAAGAAGACAAGCCCATCAGGAGCGTTCTGACAAAGGGAGTCGCTGGCATTGGAAAAACAGTCTCTGTGCAGAAATTCATTCTAGACTGGGCTGAAGGGAAAACAAATCAGGATGTTCATCTCATATTTCCACTTCCTTTCAGAGAGCTCAATTTAATGGAGGATCGAAACCTGAGTCTGATGGAGCTTCTTCATTTCTTTTTTAAGGAGATAAAAGAAACAAACATTTCCAGCTTGGACAAAGTTCTGTTCATTTTTGATGGTTTGGATGAGTGTCGTTTCCCTCTGGATTTCCAGAACACAGTGAGGTTGTGTGATGTAACTGAATCAGCATCAGTGCATGTGCTGCTGATAAACCTGATCAAAGGGAATCTGCTTCCCTCTGCTCTCATCTGGATCACCTCCCGACCAGCAGCAGCTGATCAAATCCCCTCTGAGTGTGTCCATCGACTCACAGAGGTACGAGGGTTCAATGACCCACAGAAGGAGGAATATTTCAGGAAGAGGAACAATGATCAGAGCCTGAGCAACAGAATCATCACACACCTGAAGTCATTAAGAAGCCTCTACATCATGTGCCACATCCCAGTCTTCTGCTGGATTTCAGCCACTGTTCTAGAGAGAATGTTGGGTGAAGCAGAGAGTGGAGAGATCCCCAAGACTCTGACTCAAATGTACACACACTTCCTCATCATTCAGACAAACGTCATAAAGAAAAAGTACACAAAGAGCAGAGAGACAGATACAGAAATGGTTCTGAAACTGGGTAAACTGGCTTTTCAGCAGCTGATGAAAGGCAACCTGATCTTCTATGAGGAAGACCTGATGGAGTGTGGCATTGATGTGACAGAAGCATCAGTGTATTCAGGTGTGTGTACACAGATCTTCAGAGAAGATTTTGGGCTTCACCAGAGTAAAGTGTACTGCTTTGTTCATCTGAGCATTCAGGAACACCTCGCAGCTCTATATGTGCACCTGACATTCAAGAATAAAATGAGAAATGTTTTTATAAAGCCAGCCTTGCAGAAATTGATGCTAAAAGTTACAATCTCAGATGTCCACAAGAGTGCTGTAGATCAGGCTTTACAGAGTGAAAATGGACATCTGGATCTTTTCCTTCGCTTTCTTCTGGGTCTCTCACTGAAGTCCAATCAGATCCTCTTACAAACCATAGTGAGACAGACAGGAAGTAGCTCCCACAGTAACCAAGAAACTGTTCATTACATCAAGGAGAAGATCAGAGAGAATCCCTCAACAGAGAAATCCATCAATCTGTTCCACTGTCTGTATGAACTGGATGATCATTCTCTAGTTGAGGGAGTCCAACACTACCTGCAATCTGGAAATTTACAACAAAGTGAACTTTCTTCTTCTCAGTGGTCAGCTGTGGTGTTTGTGTTACTGACATCAATGCAGGAACAGGATGTGTTTGTCCTTAATAAATATACCAACAAACACTGTACATCAGACGAGGTTCTTCTGAAGCTCCTGCCTGTGGTTGCAGCATCCAGAAAAGCTCAGTAAGTAATGCTGAAAATAACTGTTACTCTATTCTTACAGCATACATGCAAGATACAAGAATATTGTCACATCTCATTAGATATCATAAGAGTTGCATGCTGAATATCCTAAATAATGCACACAACCTTTGCTGTTATAATAAGCTCCACTCTTCTGCGAAGGGTTTATGCTAGATTTTGGGGGGCTGTGGGATTTGTATTCATTCAACCACAAGAGCATTAGTGAGGTCAGGCACTGATGTCAGGTGAGGAAGCCTGGGGTGCAGTCGGTGTTCAGTGGGGTTGAGGTCAGGGCTCTGTGCAGGACACTTATGTTCTTCCACTCCAGAAACATCATGTCTTCATGGAGCTCACTTTGTGCACAGGGGCATTGTCATGCTGGAACAGGTTTGGCCTCTTAGTCCCAGTGAAGGGAAATTGTAATACTACAGTGTACAAAGACATTCTATAGAAATTGTGTGCTTAAGACTTCGTGGGATCAGTTTGAGGAAGAACCATGGGTGTGATGATCAGGGGTCTACATACCTTTGGCCATATAGTCTATATTTAATACAGAATAAAACATATTATAGTGTAAAAGGGTGTTGTGATGCAGACCAACATGAAGCAGAGTTACTGTAATAATCTGTAATCGATTATTTTCCTAAAACAGCAAAGTGTATTATTCCTCTTACACCAAAGTAATTTGTCTATCAAACAAATTCCTGTTATCCCTTATGCTGGAGCTGCAGCAGTTCTTTTTCCTCTGTTAATGTTAATATAACTCCATGAAACAAGTCCCCGTGAATGAGCTGTTACTATAGAAACAATAATGTATTAGAGTGCATTAATATAAAGCTGTGATTGTAGCTGCACTGCTGTCAGAGCTGCTGTTATAGAAAATTAATCAACACCTTCTGACCAATCAGAATCCAGAACCAAGGGTACTGTGGTATAAATGTCTCTAATCTACATTCAGTAAACACACATTACACAGTAAATGATGCAGCATGTTGCAGCACATGTATAGCATGTTTGTACATTTCATATAAAAAGTGTTTGAGAACTTGTTTGATAATGTACACTGTTATTGCATCATGTATTTTGTTCTTTCCTTCAGGTTTAATTATTGTGGCCTAAATGAGAAAAGTTGTGCAGCTTTAGCCTCAGTGCTCAGATCTGAATCCTCCAATCTGAGAGAACTGGATCTGTCTGGGAATAAACTCAGAGACTCAGGAGTGAAGTGTCTCTCTGCTGTACTGGAGAATCCTCACTGTAAACTGGAGACACTGAGGTAAGATCATCTCTCTGAGAGTCACATGACCTGCTCCTCAGTAAGACACATTCTCTAATAGTTTCAGTGCACACTGATTAATCTGATTCCTAATTATCTGATCACAATATTAGTTGTGTTTTCTACACATAGTTTATGTTACTGGTCTTTGCTTGTCTCAGAACTGGAACTGAAGAGAACATTTCTGATGAACAGTTTTAGTCACGACATTAAAAATAATCATGATGACTTTCTCCTGCAGCTTTCTCAGTAATAAAGGAAGCTGAAAATAAGCTTTGAAATAGGTGATGGTTCTAAAGACAGAGAACATTTACTCCTTTGTACTGCATTCATTGTTCATCATGGGGTGTGAACTTTATGTAGAGTGTTCTCTCTCTCTTTCTCTCTCTCTCTCTCACACACACACACACACACACACACACACACACACACACAATCTTGCTACAGAGATTACTCAGGAACTTTGCAGTAAAGATCAGCAAAATGTCACTTTATGGAAAATATGGTTTAGTAGCAACACTACACCACCGTTGGAGAGACAGAGAACAGAGTGTTAGTCTCACGTCTGCACCATCTCTGTCATCCCATCTGAAAGCAAGTTGTTATATTGGGTACAGAAGAAAGTATTTTGGTGTGAAGTAAACAGGTTGGAGATTCAGTGCTGGATGTTGATTGGTCTCAGCCAGTGGGGGAAATGTCTTCAACAAAAGGGTGAATTGTAACAAGCAACAGCTGTGAGATTACACAAGTCAGGTAACATCCTGGTAATTCAACATCCTGTATTAAAACAGCATTAAGATAAAAATCACAATTTAACAACCTACAGCCAAACCTTAACCTTAAACTGCAGTTTCTGTCCAAATAAATCCTCACTGGGACCAGCTAAACATTTGGTCCCTCTGAAGACAGAAACACACACACACACACTCAAACACATCCACGCACACACACACACACACACACACACACACACACACACACACACACACACACACACACACACACACACACACACACACACCCTCTTTGTTTGTTTTTTAGTTACTGCTCTCATATATATCACAATTCTGTATTTCTGCAGTGAGTCTTTGATGAAAAAAGTTGTGTGTACTGAACTGAGAGAGTGAAGAGTGTGTCATTGTCTCTCTGCAGGTTGCGTTATTGTGATATCTCAGATGAAGGCTGTGCTGCTCTGACTTCAGCTCTGAGATCAAACCCCTCACATCTAAGAGAACTGGATCTGTCTGGGAATAAACTCAGAGACTCAGGAGTGAAGTGTCTCTCTGCTGTACTGGAGAATCCTCACTGTAAACTGGAGATACTGAGGTAAGATCATCTCTCTGAGAGTCACATGACCTGCTACTCAGTAAGACACACAGCATTTTCTATGTAATTTTGGACTGTACCTGACACAATACAAACAACTTTTTGTCAGCAACATTTTGTTTTGTGAGAGAGAAGGAAAATCTGACCTTTAAGACGTTAAATGACAGAGAACATAGTACATTTTGTATCAGACCACCCAAATTGAAGGCGAAAAAAACACTGGAACATGTGACTGACAGGTGTTTCTTGTTACCCAGGTGTGTCCTGTTAGATTGAGAGTTTAAAGAATAAATATCTATGAACATGGCTCATGGTTTGGGCCTTCAGTTTCACCTGCGAAGACTGCATTTATTGTTAAAAAAGATAAACCACCGTGAAGATGAGAGAGCTGTCTATGGGAGAAAATCAAGCCGTGTTCCTGACACACCTGAGCAGTCAGAATAACTCACCTCATCTGAGGAGATCTCACCCTCCTCCATGTGTGTGTGCTGATCTCGGCCGTGTCGCCCCCTGAGCTCCCCGGCTGCACAGCTCTGTGTGAACAACTCGATTTTTTATACCCGATGTCCCCACAGTCTAAACATCTCAGACTTTCAGTACTGAACACAGTGTAGCTGCTATCACCATCCTTACATTTACAACTTATATCGAGGGTTTCATCTCAGTTATTAACAAACATAAATAGTTAGCTATCAAGTTATAAGGAAGGCCTGGAGTATTATGGGTGATGATACGCAGCCCCTGTACATATATTTTGAGATAATTCATTCGGGTATGCGGCTCAGGAGTTTTAGGTATATGACCAACCGCTACAAGTTTACTTTTGTGACAAAGATTCTCCGTCTGTGCAATATGAAATTCTCAAGTGATTCTTAATTGATGTTATTTATTAGGTATTTATGATTAACTGAATTTATATTGAAGCATGCTGCATTATGTTTTATGTATGTTTTATTAAATGTTTATATATTTGGACATGTCCTTTAATGTGACAGACATGTTTCACTGCTGCGTTTTTAGTGAAGCGTAATCATTCTCATGGAACTGGAAAGCGGACACACACACACACACACACACACACACACACACACCCTTTTACACAATAAATAGAATTTGTTATTTAATTACTGCTCTCATATAATTAATGTCTAAGATTCTGTATTTCATAGTGATTAAAGACTGCAGTGACTCTTTGATGAAAAAGTTCCTGCTGAACTGATCTGTGTGTCCTGAACTGAGAGAGTGAAGAGTGTGTCACTGTCTCTCTGCAGGTTGTGTTATTGTGATATCTCAGATGAAGGCTGTGCTGCTCTGACTTCAGCTCTGAGATCAAACCCCTCACACCTGAGAGAACTGGATCTGTCTGGGAATAAACTCACAGACACAGGAGTGAAGCATCTCTCTGCTGTACTGGAGAATCCTCACTGTAAACTGGAGACACTGAGGTAAGATCATCTCTCTGAGAGTCACATGACCTGCTCCTCAGTAAGACACATTCTCTAATAGTGAGACTGAAGCAGAGGTTTTAGGTTCAGCATCAAATATCCTGAGGAGGAAAATCATTTCATTTCAGTCCACATTGATGTTTTTTCCTGATCTGATCACAGTATTTATGTATTCAGTGTTTGTAGTAGTATAAGCGTCGAAGTTTCCCAAAAGCATCACAGCACAAACATCATCGTTTAATGGTAGAGCGAGCATCACTTTGAACACTCTCTCTCCCAGTTACAATGATCTTAACTTTGCAATGCTTTTAGGAAACTCAGCCCTGATTGTTCTTGTAAATTTAGTTAAATTAAATTACACACACACACACACACACACACACACACACACACACACACATACACACACACACACACACACAGTCTCATTTATCAATATTTTAGTAAAGTTGTGTGTAAATGTGTGTGTAAGTCAAACTGAACTAAAGATTTCTGACAGAAAGGCTGATTTTCTTCGTACTCGTGTGTTTATGTTGATCTCCTGTAATGTGTGAAGCGTGTTCCCGATACAGCTCATTTGCATGTAGTGACGCCCACACACACTTCTATAAGTCACTCTGGATAAGGGATTCTGCTAAATGCTGTAAACTTTGCCTTTGTATATTTATTCATTTTCATATGATTCATTTACATGTGATTCATTTACATATGATTCATTTTCATGTGATTCATTTTTATGCATGTGATTCATTTATAAATGCTGTAAACTTAATAAAAATAATCAAGTTAAACTCCACAGTATATTCCAGATATAAAAGTGCAGTAATCCATGTAATGATATAAACTGAGAGAGTGAAGAGTGTGTCATTGTCTCTCTGCAGGTTGTGTGATTGTGATATCTCAGATGAAGGCTGTGCTGCTCTGACTTCAGCTCTGAGATCAAACCCCTCACACCTGAGAGAACTGGATCTGTCTGTGAATAAACTCAGAAACTCAGGAGTGAAGTGTCTCTCTGCTGTACTGGAGAATCCTCACTGTAAACTGGAGACACTGAGGTAAGATCATCTCTCTGAGAGTCACATGACCTGCTCCTTTGTAAGACACATGACATTTACACATTTAACATTTTCTACATAATTTTGGATTGTACATGACATAATAAATGTCTTTTTGTCAGCAACATTTTGTTTTCCCAGAAAGAGAGAGACAGACTGAATTGTAAGATGTCTATTATGCCACATATTTACATGCAAACCCCCCAAACCTACTGGAACAGCAGGGTCAATTCATTTGTTTTTGCTGTAGACTGAAGATATTTTGGTTTGAAATTAAAAGTTGAATATGAGAAGATAGTTTCGAATTTCAGTTTTAATTTCCTGGTATTTATATGTAGATGTGTTAAATAACAGACCACCCAATTTGTAGTCGAGCAAAATGCTGGAACATGTGACTGACAGGTGTTTCTTGTTACCCAGGTGTGTCCTGTTAGATTGATAGTTTAAACAATAAATATCTCTGATTATCTACTTGTGGTTTTAGCCTTCAGTTTAATCTCTGAACACTGCTCTTGTTGTTAAAATGGAAAAGCCATCATGAAGATCAGAGAGCTGTCTGTGGGAGAAAACCGAGCCATTTTGAAGCTGAGAAATGAGCAACAATTAATCAGAGGCTTCTCACAAACATTGAGCAGAGCCATTATAACAATTTGGAATGTCCTGAAAAAGAAAGAAACCACTGATGTACTGAGCAACAGACACAGAACGGGTCGGCCAAGGAAAACAACAAAAGCTGATGACAAACATTGTGAAAGCTGTGAAGAAAAACCCCTAAACAACAGTCAGTGACCTCACCAACAACCTCCACAGGGCAGGGTGAAGGTATCACAATCCACCATTTGAAGAAGACTTCGAGAGCAGAAATATAGAGGCCATACCGCAAAGTGCAAACCACTCACCAGCAGTAAGAATCAGAAAGCTAGATTGGAATTTACAAATAAATACAGAGATGATCCACAAAAGATCTGGAACCAAGATTAAACTCCAACAAAATGATTGAAAGGCCAAAGTGTGGAGAAAGAAAGCATCTGCTCATGATCCAAAACATACATGCTCATCTGTGAAACCTGGTGGAGGTAGTGTTCTGGATTGAGCGTGCATGGCTGCCTCTGAAACATTCTCACTGATCTTTTTTGATGATGGAACTCATGATGGAAGCAGCAGAATGAATTCAGAAGTTTACAGGAACATTTTACCAATTTACAGAAAAATGCATCCAAATTAATGGTGAGGAACTTCCTCATGCAGCAAGACAATGATCCAAAACACACTGTCAGCTCAACAAAGGACTTTATCAGGGGCAAAAGTGGAAGGTTTTAGACTGGCCAAGTCTATCACCAGACCTTAAACCAACTGATCCACATTTCACCTCCTGAAGAGGAGACTGAAGGGAGAAACTCCCGAAACAAACAACAACTGAAAGAGGCTGCAGTGAAAACCTGAAAAAACATTACAAAAGAAGAAACCAACAGTTTGGTGATGTCAGTGAGTCACAGACAAGAGATATGTAACCAAATATTAAGTGTGATTTACTTAAATTAGACTTAGTCTTGTCTGTTCCTATACTTTTGCTCACCTAAATTTGGGTGGTCTGATACAAAAGGTTCTAGGTTTTATGCTCTTCAACACATCTAGATGTAAATATCAGTAAATAAAAACTGAAATCCTAAAAAATTGTTTCGGGGTGGACTGTATTTGTATATTTACATATTTATAAACACCACCATTCAACCTCTGCCCGAAAACCTTGAACTCTCTGATGTCGGTTGTCATTTTTAAGTCCATGTAAGTAGAAAGTCCACACTCAGAACACCTTTACAAGTCCATGAAAATAGAAAGTCTGGGAATTAAGATCAGATGTCCAACTTGTAATAGATCGAGTTAAGTCCAAGTATTTGTCCAGTGTTTGCTCAGGATGCAGGAGTGTACTGACTCCACACTGACATGTCCAGTCTCTCAATGTCCATGACACAGAGTTTTCAATCCAGTCTCATGTGTGGAAACAGAGAAGACAGGGAAAAGTCCAGAAAAGCAGAAAGAGTGCCAGATAGATCCTGTCCACAACATGCTTGGAAGAGTCTTTTGTACCGCTGATGTCCATTTCCTGAGTGCAAATCTTCTCCTAAGTGATAGCACCTTCGGGTTCTCTTTCTTGTTGACGTGTTGTGTTGACATCATCAACTTGGACTTATCAGGAAAGTAACTCAACAGTGAAAAGTTCCTTTTTCCTTTAGTCTGTTCTAGAACCCGGTTGATCTGTGTGATGGAGTACATGTCATCTGGCTGTGTTTCTGACACACCTGAGCAGTCAGAGTAACTCGCCTCATCTGAGGAGATCTCACCCTCCTCCATGTGTGTGATCTGATCTCCTGTAGCTTCAGTACTGCACTCTGGTCTTTCACTGTCTGGCATTACAGTCTCTTCTGATTCAATGCTGTTTTGGGGAATTATAGGCAATTTCTTAATGGTTTTGAAATCAGTTCAGTTCTAGTTGTATAGTTTTGTTTAACAATATACATTATCACAAATCAGCTTTACAGAAATATATAAATTCATGATATAGATTTTTAAATGTATCAATTTATCCCTAATGAGCAAGCCAATAGGGGAAAAACTGCCTGAGACGATATGAGGAAGGAACCTTGAGAGGAACCAGACTCAAAAAAGAACCCGTCCTCATCTGGGTGCAGCGGATACTGCGATTATAAATAGATCTCTTCTCTAACTGTGTACTACATGGTCAAGCAGTGCAATTGTGTAACCAGGAAATTCAATACAGTTTTCACAAGAAGTCTTTTTTGATGATCTTACCCACTGTTCACTGAAGGAGACTCGAGTGCAAAAGTTTTCATCTTACTCTTACACAGACACATATATATAGATAAATAGAATTTGTTATTTAATGATTGCTCTCATATCATTCATGTGTAAGATTCTGTATTTCTGCAGTGACTCTTTGATGAAAAAGTTCATGCTGAACTGATCTGTGTGTCCTGAACTGAGAGAGTGAAGAGTGTGTCATTGTCTCTCTGCAGGTTGTGTAATTGTGATATCTCAGATGAAGGCTGTGCTGCTCTGACTTCAGCTCTGAGATCAAACCCCTCACACCTGAGAGAACTGGATCTGTCTAAGAATAAACTCAGAGACTCAGGAGTGAAGCGTCTCTCTGCTGTACTGGAGAATCCTCACTGTAAACTGGAGACACTGAGGTAAGATCATCTCTCTGAAAGTCACATGACCTGCTCCTCAGTAAGACACATTCTCTAATAGTGAGACTGAAGCAGAGGTTTTAGGTTCAGCATCAAATATCCTGAGGAGGAAAATCATTTCATTTCAGTCCACATTGATGTTTTCTCCTGATCTGATCACAGTATTTATGTATTCAGTGTTTGTAGTAGTATAAGCAGATCAGGGCCGAGTTTCCCAAAAGCATCACAGCACAAACATCATCGTTTAATGGTAGAGCGAGCATCACTTTGAACACTCTCTCTCCCAGTTACAATGATCTTAACTTTGCAATGATTTTAGGAAACTAAAATCAAACCCCTCACACCTGAGAGAACTGAATCTGTCTGGAAATAAACTCAGAGACTCAGAAAAGAAGCAGCTCTTCAGTCTTAAACTACAGAACTTGAGGTGATTTACAAGTATTTCAGATAAACATGTACAGAAATAAAATATATAAATATTTAGACTCATTAACATTGTTTGATACGTTTTGGTTAGTGAAGGAAAAGTTTAAGTAACCTGGTCCTGTTTTTATAAAGAGCTATTGATTATAAACAGGTTCATATTCAGTGAGTTACTGGGTATTGTTTTAAACTTTGCACTTAAACTTTACTTTGATGTTTAATGTTCATGTTCAACCTGACAGCTTAAATATTAAACTTGTTTTTGTTTAATTTCAGGTTATGAAGAATTTTCATCTGATGCAGATTCCAGAGAAGATATTTTTAATGAAATGTGCTCGACTCACAGCGGCATTTCCTGAACATTTATTTTTCTCACACTAAGAAATAATCGGAATTAAATGTAACACATTTCCACAAAGTGTAAACACAGACAGTGTGTCTAAGATCTAAAGAACCTGTGCTTGCTTGGTGTGATTCTTCATCATCATAGGACTTTACAGAGTGGTGTTGCAGCACTACTATCAGGAATAAACACTTACTGAAGATCAATTCTTTATTTTTATTATTACACAATTCCACTGTTATATCCTACAGAATCCAGACATCATGGCAGAACTCAGGTTCTGGTTAAGGTTCTAGTTGCTCTGATCTACACTCCAGCCCATGTCTTCCACCACCACCATCAGGTACCAACATCCATGTCACGGTTACAGAGATCACACTTTCTCCTCATTCTGATGTTTGATGTGAACATTAACTGAAGCTCTTCAGTTTATACTATTTCATCTCTCAGTATTATTATTTATTTATTGTTCCCTGTCCGTATTTTCAGTCTTTTGTTTCAGTCTTTGATATTTTATCATTTTATTCTAATCTTTGCACAGCACTTTGGGCAACTATTGTTGTTGTGAATGTGCTTTATAAATATAACTTAATTACTTACTTACTTGTTATGTCATGGTTATGTACAGGTGTATAAATAGATTGGAACTTTTTGCTTTTACATCAAACCAATGACTGTATATCAGTACAGTAACAGTTAATATAATAATATCAGTTACAGTAACATGTTTTAATGGTCACAAATGGGGGGAAACGGTTGAAAAAATGTTTTGTTTTGATTTCAGTTTCTAATTAAAGGTATCAGATTAGCATTGGTGCTGAATATTTTCAAACAATACCCAGCCGTATTCAAACAATGGCACAGTTGCAGAAAATCTGTGAGATTGGACTACATTATTAAAAGGTATGGTTAGGTTTCCTACTGCAATATCCAAACACATCACCTTCTACTGTATCATTCCCTTTAAGAACTGAGTGTGCACAGTGCAGCACAGTGACTTTTTCCTGAAATGACTTCTCTTAGAAGTTTCCCATTGATCTTTAGAGCCCAATTTCTTGATTTTCACCAGCTCCAGCTTCTGTATTTTTTTTTCTTTGCAGTGTAAACAGTCTACACTCCCTATCCACTTTATTAGGAACATCTGTACACCTGCTCATTTATGCAGTTAACAATCAGACAATCATGTGACAACAATGCATAATATCATGCAGATACAGGTCAAGAGCTTCAGTTAATGTTCACTTCAAATATCAGAATGGGGAGAAAGTGTGATCTCTGTGACTTTAACCATGGCATGGTTGTTGGTACCAGATGGGCTGGTTGGAGTATTTCAGAAGCTGCTGATCTCTGGGGATTTTTACTATTTAACTACCTATTGTCATTTTGACCCTTAAGCTTGCTCATTGTACTGAAAATGTAACTAGCAATCCTGCATGAGTGAATGAAGTGTCTGCATAAACCATGGCAGCTAACGCTTGTTAAATTAATCTCAAAGATGATTTCCACAAGCAACGCATGAAGCTCTCCTGGTTTTAGCACATTAATCTGATCTGCACAGTAACTCACCATCACTTCTGCACCTCACTTTACCCATGTGTCAAAAACATAAGTCTGATGATGGAATCAAAAAGTTTATCATTGACTGTTGGGATAAGGTTCTCCAGATCCAAAGCACCTGGAATTCAAAAATAATGGATGAAGAAATCACCCACAAACCAGACATATTGGTAATTGGGCAAAACAGGGGGCGTATACTAAGTTTGAAAAACTGTATTAAAAGGGAGTCCCGTTTTTGGGGATTTTCAGATCACTTTGGGACGTCTCACTGTGTGGTTCTCGTGTGTTGGAGCAATAAATTGGACCCTTAATTTTCTCGCTCATGTTCTTTGTGTTTTATCTTCATCCTTGAGCTGATGTGAGTACTTGGCTTTAAAACTTGCACAGAAGTCTAATAACTTTTTACCACTTGGCTTCAGATATAGGAGTTCGTTCTGCCCAAGAATCACCATCATTCCCATTATGAGCACTGAAGTCCCCCAGAAAGATTATGGAGTCAGGAGAGTCTGGAGTCACTTGGTCCACCTTCTGTAAGAAGGTTAAATACTCCTAACTGCTATTGGGTTCATAAAGACAAACAACTGTCAGAGGTTTCCTACCTGAGACTCGAAAACTCATGGAAGTGACCCTCTTGTCCCCTCTTGTCCTCTTCTCCACACTCACTAAGGAGACCTACAGTATCTCCTTTGGCATAGGAGAGACCACCCCAACTATGTGGATGTAAAACCAAAAATATCGATCTCCTTATCTTTTCATCTCATGATTCCAAATCTAGTTATTAATTCAAGGGTGTAGTCCGTCAGTCCAACACATGCATGCTGCCGGTCTGGCATTCACCCTGACTCAGTGAGCTCAGTGGTCAAGATATTGGACTACTGATAAGAAGGTCATGAGTTCAAATCTCAGCTCTGCCAAGCTGGAACTACTGGGTCCTTAACCCTCAACTGCTCTGTTGTATAAGTGAGATAAATGTAAGTCGCTCTGAAAAGGCCAAATGCTGTAAATGTAATGAAGTCCAACCTCCATTATGCACGAGGTGAGCCCACACGATGACTCCATGTTGCCATTTCTGGCCAAACCTCTCTCGCTTTTCACAATGGACGTTGTTGAGGAAAAACTCCCTAAGATGATATGAGGGATAAACCTTGAGAGGAACCAGACTCAGAAAGGAACCCATCCTCATCTGGGTAACAACGGATAGTGTGAAAGTAAAAGAAAGTTCATTAAGGTTTTATATGAAGTCTGTTTATTGAACTAGTCCACTGTTCACTAAAGGAGACCCGAGTGCAAAACTGGATGTGGTAATTGCTGTCCCAAGACCATCGCCGCAACTGTAACCACAGCAACCACAGCGAGAATGTCCATATGAAATCGAGGTCCAAAACCATTTCCATGGTACTTCAAGCAGCACCATCCTCAGCAATCTCCATGCCGACTGCTTGGGTTCATCCTCATGCAGACATCGTTGACGAGAGCTCCATCCACAAGTAGGGCATCAGAATGGATCAGGCAGGTCCGAGTGCAAAAAGTTCAGGATCACTGGCATCTCCATAAAATCATGTGTGGCACGACAGAAGGACAGAGGGAGAGGGAGGTAAAGAGAGGTTTTTAGAGATTATTAGGTATGCTTACTATCCTGTGATGGATAAGACTGTGTACTTTGTGTTAAAGAAAGTCTACTCATGGTAGGCTTGAGTAAAGAAATATGTTTTCAACCTCGACTTAAACACCGAGACTGTGTCTGAGTCCCGAACACTAATTGGACGGCTATTCTAAAACTGTAGGGCTTTATAAGAGAAAGATCTTCCCCCGGCTGTAGCCTTCACTATTCCAGGTACCAACAAATAGCCTGCACCTTTTGATCTAAGTAGGCGTGGCGGATAATAAAAGACCAAAGGTTTGCTTAGGTACTGTGGCGTGAGACCGTTTAGTGCTTTGTAGGTCAGTATTAGTATTTTATAATCAATGTGAAATTTTACTGGGAGCCAATGCAGTGTGGATAAGATCGGGGTGATGTGCTCATAGCTTCTGGTTCTAACAACAAGGTGTCAATCAGTGTAGGAGAAATAAATCTAAATAATAACAACATGCAAAGAATAAATAACACAGAGTGTTTATTATTTTTTGTTTTTCTCAAAACAAGAAAAGAATAAAAAATTGTGTGGCAATTTTCTCATTTTCATAAACCAGTCTGTGACATACTGCACCGTCTAATGGGGTCATTAAAAAAATCTTTTTTCTTTATTACAATATTAAAATAAAATATACCTGCAACCTTACTACTCAACTTCTGTTAAATATAAAAGTACTTTAATATCCATTTGAACAACTTGGCCAGGTCTCCCTTGCAAACGTGTGTTTTTTCTTTATTTCACTGGGAATCACCTGGTTTTTAAAGGATAAATTAAATGCTAATAATAATAATAATAATAATAATAATAATAAAATGGGGAAACAAAATGAGCTTAAACGGCGTTTGATAAAGTTGAAGATCAGAAAGCTGAGCTTCACGTCCACATGCACTAACCACAAACTCTCACACTGATTAATCTTTTAGTGAAACATGCTCAAAAGTGGGATTTAGTCTTAACCTTTTTTCTTTGTTGTTGTTGTCGTCATGTCTGATTTTGGACAAATGAGTGTGAAAAAAAAGACAATAAGAATAAAACAGTGCCTCCCAGTGGAAACAAATCAACATGGCAGCCTGAAAGCAGATGGAAGAAAGAAAAGTGCAGTTTGCACAAAATTATAATAACCACAAGTCATAGATTTGAAATAAAGGTATTTTAAGGGTCTAATCTGTTCTGACGTTTTCCAGACTATGAGTCACATCCTGCTAAAATCTGCATGGAGATAAACACTAACATGTTGAGCACGGAGGTTTCCTTCTGGCTAAACGTTGGTGATTTCTATCCACCAGGACAGCTGTTATCGTTATTGTTTATTGTTTACCGTGATTATTAAAATGTGTGATTTCAGTTTCTCTGTTTGTTTAGAAAAATAATCACACTAAGAATCAGCGTAAGCAAGAATTATGATATGCGTACTGTAGCAACTACAAGGTGAAAAACACCACAATGTAGTCTGGAAAATATGGAATTTAAAATAAAGTCTTTTTCTATAAGGAAATAGGTTTTATTTTTCCCAGAACACACCGCTGCTGATCTGCAACAAATACAGACGTACAACAACAACCACATCTTCATCTTCAACACAGTCACTCTTACTGTAAAGCATGCACTGGAGATTTTCTCTTCAACCAACTGAATAGAAACCGTTCAAAATGGCCGAACCGGGCTCGATCCATCTCTTTTCTTTTCTTTAGCAGCAGCCTTGAAGAAAATCATATTTTTATTTCTATAATTTGCATCCATGCACAAAAAAAGAAATAAAATAAAAGAAAAACTTCTTCTCATGACTTTAATACAGTACATCACTGAAAATAGCATCATACCTATCATATCTATCAAATAGAGTGAGACCAGAGTGAGAAGAGCGAATGTCACGACCTCGATGTTAAATTAAATGTTATATTAAATGACTTTCCTTCTTCAGCTGAAATTATTCCTCTTGAAAATGAAGAATAACTGCAGCCTCGAGGATCCGAACTGATTTAAACGCCAAAACTTTTTTCACCAGGTGGTTGAGCTCCTTAATTCTAGCTGTGGCCCGACTGTGACGTCACGAACTCGGCCGAAATTAGAGACACACCGCTACACCGAGTATGGACCTGCCGCAAGTCCACCCTGCTTATGAACCGAGAGGAAAATAACAAAACCCGTCTGTCCCCCGAAGTGCTGTGAGCAGTCGGCAGGGCTCTGAGCAATTCACCTTTTCACCGACAGGGGCGCATTTCTACCGGAATCGGCCCAAATGTGCTCGCTATCTGGGAGTGTGCATCACTGATAAGTGTCCCACCTGAACTGAACACCCTGCATTGTAGTTCCCATCAAAAATAGTGTTGAAAAACCCACACAGAATTTTCCAATGTATTTTTAAGTTAAACACCAAGGTTTTGGGAAGTTCATAACAGAGACACACAGCACCAGAATAAAATAAATAAATACATATAATTGGTTTTGTGAAACAGTTACACAAGCACCTTGTACAAACCCTGATTTCAGCATTTACACACAGCGGGTAGATAAACGTTAGCTCGCTTACTAGCAAACACGGCTAATTTTAGTATTTACACACAGCGGGTAGATAAACGTTAGGTTACTTTGTAGCGAACAGGAACTCTTTAAAGATTAATTTAAAGAATGTAGGTTAAATGAAGTGTCACTAACCTTTGTGTAATCTACAAAAGCAGTGAGATGTGTTATTTTAAGGAAACTAGTATTAACTTCCGGACATACAACATTACTTACGGTAAATGGGGGTTCAGAATATGGGGATGTGCTGGGCAATATGGTTTCCTTTATGATTTTGACATTTGTCAAGGGACAAAAAATCCAAAATAAATAAATAAATAAATCTGATGTTGGTGTTAGTGTAGATATTGTCCTAAAAATGACCACAACTCTTTGAACAGGAAAAAAAAAAATCACAGGGTTTTTGCAGATAACTATTTTACATCAGTGCCACTAGCGGAACACGTGAAAGAAAAATTTGACCACTCAGACCCCTTGTTCACCCAGGTTTACCCAGCACATTGGCAGTGGCAAGGCCAGAAATTGAACAGTGGGTTATTTATTTAAACTTTAAATAAAGTTTTCATCATCTGTTATCAGTAACATACACTCCCAGTCCCTACATGTGTTTAGAAACCATAATGGTGTCCCTTATCTGCTGCCATTTTTCTTTCACTGCCAGTCTGAACTTCCCTTTTACTTTTGTGATAATTAGTGAGATATTCATTTCAATACGTTTCTTTAAAAAGTATGAATAATTGGATTAAAACAGATTTGATTATAAAATGTCTGTAAACTAAAAATCAAGATGATTAAAATGAATATAATAAATCTGATAAATTCAAAGCCTGGCACCCTGTCCAGGTAACTGCGGTTCACTTTTATTCTACACTGGATTTAATTTTTCTTTATTTTTATTAACAGTGATTTAATTTCCCTCACATCCCACTTTGTCTGGGTGAACACTGATGTGTGAAATCATGAGTGTCTGTCTACCAAAAACATTAAGTCACACTAAGAGTAGATTTCCCTTTATTTTTTTATCTTTAATTAATTTATTCATTTCGTATGATTCATTTACATGTCATTCATTTACATCTGATTCATATTCAAGTGATTCATTTGCATGTGATTCATTTACTGACTTGCTTCTCTTTAAACAATAAATTGTGATATTACAACGGTCTTCCAGATTATTACTTGCTACACTGTACCGAGATAATCCCAGTAAAACTGCCTGAATTCTATAATATAATTAGTTCATCATGTTAGGTTTTAAACTCTAAAAACAGATCGCAATTAAATAACATACAGCATTGGCATGTTCTGCTTAATTCTCACAATTCACCAAACACCCACACACCCAAAGTCTCCATAAACAAATGAGACAGCAGTGTATCCTACAAAACCGAACGCTGTCCACAATGTGAAAACAACTCGGAGAGTAAACTGAACTAACCAACAAAATTACCAAGACTGATAAACAGTCTGCACACAATAATAAATATAATGTCCTTACCTTTTAAACACTTCTAACAAATAATATAACAGTGTGGCACGTAAAGCCGAGGAGATAACACTAATAAAATTAAATAAACAGAAACTCGAACCCGGTCAGAGCATCAAAACAGAGAACCACATTAATACAGAAGTAAATGTTAGGAGGAGTAAGTCCACAAAATCTAGACGAAGTAATGCAACGACAATATCTTCAATAAGAATCCGAATTCTGTAGAGCTGGAAGGCCGAGTGCAAGAAAATAAAAATAAAAGAAGAGCGAAAAAGACGCCGCTGTGTAGATGATGCAGTTCACCCCGATATCAAGAGTTTAATATAGTCTCCTGCTTCCTCCGCTGAAATAAAGTTCTTCTGGACACCGTTATATGTAATGTGAAGCCGAGCTGGGTGAAGTATTCCATAGCGAACTCCCTCAATATCACGAAGTTGACGCAGAACCTCGTTAAACGCAGCCCGGGACCAGGCTAGCCCTGATGAGCCCTGATCCTGCTGGAGCTCTTTTTTACACAAAAAATCAAACTTTGGTTAAATGCACTCTGATCATGAAGGACTGGAAAACTCTACTGAAGTGAAATATGGTTTATATAAGAACAGAGAGAGAGAGAGAGAGAGAGAGAGAGAGAGAGAGAGAGAGAGAGAGAGAGAGGAGACGGTGTACCTTGGGTGAGAGTTGTGTCCGCTGTTCTCTCCCCATCACCACGCTTCTTAAAATAATAATAAACTCCTGCAGCCGTGGCTGCAGCTCCAACCGCATACAACAGGGGACGCAGTATAAGAACTACCGACCGAGAGCGAGCTAAACTCATTAAATGCTGCATTGTGGCGCTGAACTCGGTTAAACAGCCTGTCAGTTAGAAAGTTCAAATAAACACTGAAACTCCGCCTTTCTGTTCTTCACATTTTCACAACGGCTTCTTCTGTTGCGTCACAAGGACAGAACTCATTCCAGAAGATTCTCAAGTTCCATCAGCACATCTCTCTTGCTCCGACTCAGTAGGATCCAGAAGGACTTCTTCATTATTACAGCTGTGTTTTTCCAGATGTCAGGAAAAAGACAGATACAACAGCATGCACGTTTATATGATGAGTATGCAGTATGTGATGATTAATGTGATTGGTCTTTATGTCATAATCTTAAAGCAGAAGTGTCCAAACTCTGGCCTACTGTCATTTCTGAAACAGATTGAGAGATATTTTAAGAAATAAAAATAAAGATGTTCAGCTTTTAATAAAGTTAAAATATGATGTTCCTAGTTTGAACTCTGGGTGACGCTATAACTTCCCCTAGATACCCCTAGCCTAGATATCAGGAGTGCCTCATCAGGCAGCATTTTACATCAGATAAAAACATTTCTTTTTATGCTTGCTTTTGAGTTTTTCCTATTTATTTTGTGTGTGCATGTTTTTGGTATTACTATTATTACTATTTCATCTTTTAGAATTATTATTTATTTATTTATCATTTTATTCTAATCTGTGCACGGCAGTTTGTGCAACTATTGTTGTTGTGAATGTGCTTTGTAAATAAAACTTACTTGTTATGTCATCTATACATATTATATTATATAAACGATATATCATAATAAAAATCATATAAGTATATAAATATACTTATAACAATACATAAGTGATAGTAAAATATCAATAACCTAATTTACGTAATGATGTGAAAAGATTTGACATGTTAATGTTTAAAGTTAAAACATTTTATAAGAAACATGCTAACTCTGTTAGAATGTGAGCTTATGTATTTTAAATACTAACTTATATAAATGTTATACACAGCCTGTTTATAAAAATTTATTTTTTCCACCTCTGTTTAATAGAAAGGGTTTAGGTTTTTTAAGGGTGTGTGTTTGTAAATTTGAACCATTCTTTCACTTTTTCTTATTTACACAACACACACACACACACACACACACACACACACACACACACACACACACACACACACACACACACACACACACACACGCACACACACACACAGCTGCTGTTATTTTATTACTATATTTTATATAAACTTTAAAGTGATGGTGTGAACCAGTGGGACATAACACTGATAACTAATAAACAGATCATTATGGGTTTAAACTACAGTCACAAACCACCAGATCAGAATTTCTACACTAAACTATTTGATGAGTTCTATAGAGTTTGATATTGTGTAAACTACAACCCCAGACTGTGAACTGTCTACTGAAGGAGTTTCGAATTTTCCTCTAAATATTTTCTAATTCAGAAAGTGAAACAGTAACTCAGTGCCACTTTGAGGAACGACTGGAAAAACATGAAGCTTTAGTAAAATTTAAGATAACCACACAAAAACGGCTTTACCCTAAATTAAAGTGATCTCTAACAACCACTGTGACAATGTCTAGAAGAGTGTGACACCGCAAAAGCAGTGTGTGTGAAAACAGGAAGCAGCTCTCAGGTCACACTGCTGTTTTATTTTGGACAGAAGGAATATAAAATCCCCAAAACTATAAAAGTCATTAATATGCTGTGAATCAAAATATACATTAATTCAAAACGGATTATAGAGTGAGTTTAAAACAGCTAATGATTTTGATTTGTCTCGAGTGTTAGATAATAAAATAATCACTTATTTTATTTCCCCTTTTTTTACGTTGCTATTTAATCCGCGCATGCGCAAAACGCGGTCACGGTTTGGGACACACGTTTATAATTACAGGGGTTCCCAAACTTGAAGTTTAAATCTAAACTAGAGTGTTATTCAGCACTAACACTATCCCGGGTTCCTGTTACAGTTAGTGTTTGAATTTTAAAACCTTCTCATGTCGCCGTTAAACCTACCGAAAGCTCTGTACTTTTATTTTTATTTATTTTTTACCAGTCTGGACTTTCTAGATTAATAAACAATGCCTCTCGCACTGCCGCTGCTTCTGCACGCGCACACAGAGACACGCGCCCTTTCACACCCTCAGAACAATCAGTCATTGGGTCAAGGCGGGGTACACCCTGGACAGGGTCATGTAGAGCCCCAACTCATAAAAACTGATTCATGTAACGTAATGTAATTGAGTTGTTCCAACTTAATCTGATCAAAGACAGTTTAAATGTAATGGATACATTTATAAAGTATCTATTTTTATTTTTTTTATTTTTTGTAAGTGCCTAGTAATCCTAATAAATTATTAGTTTGAAATCCTTCTCATTTTATTCCCCCTATATATAGACAAGAGAGACAAACCTTGTTTCAAATGTTATTATTTAAAACACATAAAACAAGTATAAAAACAGGTGTACAATACAGTTATTTACCGTAAAACAACCATAATATTAGAAAAAGCTATTTTAGGAAAATTTTATGAAGTTCTAGGGTTAGCTGGTTTTTGATGATCATTACCACATGTATCAAATCTGTTAAATTTAACCTACAGTAGTTAGTGTGCTGTGTGATAAAATATCACTTGTCTGACCCAAAACATCTTTATATGTTGTGTTTGTAAGGTTATAAAATGGCAGGAACCACAGAACTGGCTAAGCTAAAGTGTGCAGCACTGAGGTTGCTGAGCCAAGTGGCTGTCTAGCTAAATAGTTTTGCAAGTTGGAAAAAAGGTCCTGGGACAAAATATGTAGCGTACTTCCTTAGACTCGGACATCTTGCTAGACAGAAAACAATTTGTATTGCTAACATTTGTTCCCTGGGCTAGCAATCTTCAGAAGTTGAATTGAGTACTCACTGATGATGCGAATTTGCTCACTGTGTGAGTCTGAATTTAATCGATCGGACTTAACTACAAAAAAGGGAACCTTACCAACAACAAATATCCAACAAAATGCTCTCATCAGCAATAAACCCCTTTAGAGCCAGCATGAGAAAATGGCGGTCACACACTGTGAGCGCGGTGTCTGATCTCGTCTCGTACATGCACAAACAGCGCTCCCCAAATGAAAATCATTTGTGTTCAACAAATTTAAATAAATCTCCTAGGTGACAATTTTGATACATTTTATATTAGACTAGTTAAAAATACCTCTGCAACCTCTGGGCTTCATTTATCAATATTTCAGTAACGTTAAGTGGAAATGTTTGCATACGCCAAACTGAACTAAGATTTTCTTCATACTCGAATGTTGAAGAATGCCCATCACCCATAAATCACCAGGCACACGCGGATCCCAGCTGATTTTCATTTAGTGAGACCCACAAAACACCATAAAAGGCCGTACCACAAGCACATCGACGAGAATGGCAAAAAAAAAAAAAAAAAAAAAAAAAGGATTCTCTAAAGGTATAAATTAAAATATATTATGACTTATGTCCAAAATGGTTGTCTAAAACTCTCAAGTTCAAACATAACTTAATACCTATAATCAACTTACAGTATTTACTAATTACAAAAATAAAATAACAAGCTAGAAATTTGTGTAATTTTGTTCAATTTGATTAATTTTCTTTGGTTTATTTATAGGTCTATATATCTAGTTGTCACAACATTCTTCAGTAAAATTGAGCTAGCTAATAGTTAGTTGGAGAAACTGAGAATGAACAGTCCAGACCAGCAGATGAAGAAGATAAAACAGAACACACACAAATATATACTTCAATAACTCTAACTTTATCTATTTTATATAAATCTCACCAGGCATCACTGGGATACAGGTTTGCTAATATCACAAATGATGAGTCCAGTAAATACAATAAATATATAACTATAATAAATATAAAACAAAGAGTGTTCTGATTTTTTTCTCAGTATTTTTAGTTTAATAACTCAGACAATACTGTTAGCAAGCAGCAATTCCAAAGTCATTTTCCACTGAAGTAAGTTTTTGCATTACTGTGAGTTAACACTGATTTGGTCTATAAGAAGTTAACTTCATTGTAGTGTTCCTTAAATAAATATTACATATTGTATTATAAACAGTAAATATTTACAAATCTTGCAATTAATAAATACTGTAAATATTATAAATGCTGTATTACCAAGCATTACATTTCTGTCTTAAAACAAATGTTTGGTATTGAGAGTTATGTATGTAAATGTTTATTTATTTGTTTATATTTATATATATGTTTGAATGTGGACTGTGGCACATACCAGTAAAAGAGATCAGTCTTGATCATACAACATCTCGTCCATGACCAATAACCTTTCTTTTACTAATAGTGAAAATGGATCACGCTAATCCTGAACAACCTGCTGGATCTCTGCAGTCCAAAAAGAGGTAAGCAGTTATTTTATTTAAGGCATGAACATTTATTGAAAAATATAAGAGACTTTATGTACATCATAGAGCTGGGTTAAACTTAGATTCTGCCCAGGCATCAGTGAACATCATGAGGCTCTTTAAAGGACAATAAATTAAAGCTCTTAATGTTTTTATTACATTATTATCTGCTCTATTGATCAACACCCAAGCAATCCTAGGCTCTGAAAGTAGAATAGAACATTTCGTAGGAAAATTAAGTTAAAGTTAAATAAGTTAAAAAAGGTAGAGTTTTACACTAGAAAAGCCGCTTTGCTCCATCATCCAGAAGCATCAACGAAGTTCCCATATAAAGACCACACCGCTCCGGCCTGTAAATGGTGTGTAATCTGTAGACCATCAAATACAAAGGAAAATAGTAATTGAGTGCTACAAATACAAACTTTACAAAAAACCACTAGAGTATTTCAAAATCACATTGAACAATTCTTTAATATTAAAACGCTTCAAGTGTAAACTCATAAAAAGTATGTTTAAATGTTAAAAAGACAAAACATAAAAAATTAAAAGTATGACATAATTAAAACATCTATGAAGAGTAAAATAGGTAAGGTTGATATTTTTTAAAAAGTAAGTTTTAAAACATTGAATGGTTATATGTCAACCACATGGCTGACAGGTTGTTGATAAGTAAGTCATATAAGTAAGTATAGCCAAGTTAGGTAAAGTTTAATAAAATACTACTTCACACTGAATAAATGTTAATGGTGTTGTATGGGGGTGGGGTGTGTGTGTGTGTGTGTGTGTGGGAGCAGAAGCAGAAATAAAGAGGATCAGACTCACCCAGTACCCAGCCGTGTTTCCGCTGGGAAGAGGATCAGTCTATGCGTTTACCAGCAACATTTAAAGAGGAAAGAAAAGAATCCACACCAGAACTGTACACAAACATTTACATGTGAACCCCTGAATTTAACTAATATCTCTCATTGTAAAACATTTTAATTTAAAAAGCAAAATATCCATTATACTGATATATACGATATATATTCTGTAGTATGAAAGTTTCTTTTTAGAATTATTATAAAGAAGTTACACGTATCTGTTTACGGTTATTAGGAACACCTGTACACCTTCAAATTCATTTAATTAGCTTCAATCTCATGTGACAGCAGTACAATGCATAAAATTATACAGATACAAGTCAAGATATTTAGTTCATCTTTACACCAAACATCAGAATGGGAAACATAAGTAAACTCAGCCACTTTGACCGTGTGGCATGATTGGTGGAGGGCCTTAGGAGCTGGTTTGACTGCTCATCTTTTGGGATTTTCATGTACAACGGTCTCTAGAGTTTGACACAGAATGGTGCAAAAAAAGAGCAAAACATCCAGTGAGGGAAACCCTCTGTGGTGAGAAACTTCTTGCTGAGAGATCTAGAGGAGAAAAGGGGCAGACTGATTTGAGCTGACAGGAAAAGGCTAGGTAGCACAAATCACCACTCTTAGCAAAAGAGTGATGAACAGAAAAAGCATCCTGTAGAAAGAAATTGCACCACATTGTAGCTTGAGGCTTCACCAGCAGCAGACCACATCAGGTTCCGCATTCCCGTCAGTCAAGAACAGGAATCTGAGACTATAATGAACACAACTCTCACCCAAAACCTCAAACCGGCAGTTGAAGATCAGGGGTACTGTCAACCTGGTCTTTAAATTTATCCACTCCATCTGGCACTAAACAACCATGCTATGGTCAGAGATCACATTTTTCCCCATTCTAATGTCCAATGTAAATTAACTGGAAGCTCTTTGACCTGTATCTGTGTAATTTGCTCGGTCGGCATCCATCAGGGTTAGTTACATTTGCACTCCTCTCTGGAAACATTGATAATTGTTTTGGACAAATTAGAGGCGCAAAGATCAAAACCATAATTTTAAGTAATGTGAGAAAATGGTGTCTAAAAATAGATGAATGCATTGATATTTAAAACTTTTTTGTATTCAGTGTCCTCGCAGGGACCCTGCGAGAGAAAAAAAATACAAAACAGATCATAACTCACAGATTCAGGCAGTAAGATCAAACCTTAATATTACAAATAGTATTTTTAATCATTATGCTGGTATTATAACACATCTCTCCAGTGCCAAACTTTGTTGCTGAGTATTTCTACAGATAATGAGGATGTCAGTTGGTGAATATACATTTGACTCTAAAAAATGACAGGAGATTGTGCTTGATATCTCACCACATGTCTATTACCATTTTACAGGTGTAAGTCTGTAAGCACTGAACCTCATCCTCAGGAGAGATGCAAATAACGGATAAGAGCTCAGCATGTAAATGAGGTGTTAACAAACCCAGGGAACCCAACACTTCTGCATGAGATCTACACAGAGCTCTGCCATCAAGCAGTAGGAGACAGTGGAAAAGTCACAATGAAACATGAGACAGACTGCGAGGCAGAATCTGCGAGAGCAGCAACAGAGGGAAAGTCACCCAATCAAATGTGATGACATCTTTAAGTCTTATCTGAAGAAGACAAACCCATCAGGAGCGTTCTGACAAAGGGAAGTCGCTGGTACTTGAAAACAGTCTCTGTGCAGAAATTCAATTCTAGACTGGGCTGAAGGGGAAAACAAATCAGGATGTCTACCTCCATATTTCCACTTCCTTTCAGAGAGAGCTCAATTTATCGAAAGATCTAAACTTGAGTCTGATGGAGCTTTCTTCGGTTTATTTTTAAGGAGATAAAGGAAATGCAAACATTTCCAGCTTGGACAAAGTTCTGCCAGTTCATTTTGATGGTTTGGATGAGTGTCGCTTTCCTCTGGATTCCGGCAACACAGTGAGGTTGTGGGTAGATAAATCTGGAACCGTGCATCAGTGCGCCGCTTGATAACCTGATCAAAGGGAATCTGCTCCCTCTGCTTCTCATCTGGATCACCCCCTGACCAGCAGCAGCTGACTAAATCCTCTGAGTGTCCACCGGAGTCACAGAGGTACGAGGGTTCAATGACCCACAGAAGGAGTGAATATTTCAGGAAGAGAATGTGATCAGAGCCTGATCAGAATCATCACACAACCTGAAGTCATTAAGAAGCCTCTACATCATGTGCCACATCCCAGTCTTCTGCTGGATTTCAGCCACTGTTCTAGAGAGAGAATGTTGGATGATGCAGAGAGTGGAGAGATCCCCAAGACACTGACTCAAATGTACACACACACTTCCTCATCATTCAGACAAACGTCAAGTAAAGAAAAAGTACACAAAGAGCAGAGAGAGAGACAGATACAGAAATGGTTTCTGAAACCAAAGTAAACTGGCTTTTCAGCAGCTGATGAAAGGCAACCTGATCTTCTATGAGGAAGACCTTTGATTGGAGTGTGGCATTGATGTGACATTGGTGAAGCATCACGGTGTATTCAGGTGTGTGTACACAGATCTTCAGAGAGGAGTTTTAGCTCACCCAGGAGTAAAGTGTGTACTGGTTTTGTTCCATCTTGAGCATTCAGGAACACCTTGCTTATATGTGCACCTTGACATTCTAAGTGAATGAAAAGATGAAATGTTCTTCAGCCGAATCTTTTTGTCTAAAATCGAAGTAGGATGTTTAGTAAAATTTCTCTCACAGCACCCTGATGTCCAAGGAGGCGTAGATCAGGCTTTACAGAGTGAAATGGACATCTGGATCTTTTCCTTCGATTTCTTCTGGGTCTCACCTCGGAGTCCAATCAGATTCTCTTCGCTAAACCATAGTGACACAGGAGCACAAAGCAGCTCCTCTACAGTAAACTACAGGAAACAAAGTTAATTACACTGGCGAGAAGATCAGAGAACCCTCCAACAGAGAAATCCATCAATCTGTTCCACTGTCTGTATGAACTCGGATGATCATTCTCTGGTTGAGGGAAATCCAAACACCTACCTGCAATCTGAAATTTACAAGGTGAACTTTCTTCTTCTCTCAGTGGTCAGCTGTGTGTTTGTGTTACTGAGCATCAATGTAGGGACAGGATGTGTTTGTCCCAATAAATACATACCGACAAAACACTGTACATCAGCGACTAGGTTCTTCTGAAGCCCTGCCTGTGGTTGCAGCATCCAGAAAAGCCTCAGTAAGTAATGCTGAATATAACTAGCACTGTTACAATATTCTTACAGCATACATGCAAGACTGACGAACATAAGCCAGACCTCAAGTAAGATATCATAAGAGTTGAACGCTAAATGGCAAAAAGTATGTGCACCCCCTGACCATCACACCCATAGTGTGCTTAGTTTAACATACCATTCCAGATTTATCTCCTTTTGCTCTTACAATAAGCCCCACCTCCTACTCACCTTCTGCAAAGGCTTTTGCTAATTATTTCGTTATGGGGGCGGGTTGTGGGGATTTGTGTTCATTCAGCAATTAGAGCATTAGTGAGGTCAGGCACTGATAACAGGTGTGGGGCTCAAGCGTGCAGTCAGTGTCGTTAGTGGGTTTGAGGTCAGGACTTGGTGCAGGACACCTGAAGTTCATCCACCTTGCTTTTGCATACAGTGCATGTGCATGTAGGCAGACAATCCAAACAGGTTTGCAGTGGGGCTTGAGTTCCAGTGAAGGGAAAGTGTAATGTTACAGTGTACAAAGACGTTCTCTACACAAATTGAGTGTTTAGACTTTGTGGGGAATAGTTTGGGAAGAAAACTTACCACGATGGGTGTGATGGATCAGGGGTCTACATACCTTGGCCATTGTTATAGTGTATATTTAATATAGAATAAAAAACATATATTTATAGGAAAATAGTGAGAAAGTGTGTGTGATGCAGACCAAATATGAAGCAGAGTTTACCGTGTAATAATCTGTAATTGATTATTTCTCCCTAAAAACAGTGGCAAAGTGTATTATTATTCCTTCTACACCGTAAAGTAATTTGTCTATCAAACAAATTCCTGTTATCACTTAAGTTGGAGCTTCGCCGTTAAGTTTTTTCCTCTTGCTAATGCTAATATAACTCCATGAAAACAAGTAAGTCCCTGTGGAATGAGCTGTTGCTACTATAGAAAAAACAAGCAATGTATTAGGAGGCATTAAATATAAAGCTGTGATTGTGGTGCTGCAAAATTCGCTGTCAGAGCTGCTGTTAAGTAGAAAAAATTAACCAACACCTTCTGACCAATCAGAATCCAGGAACCATGTGGTACTGTGGGTATAAAATTGCCCCTAATCTAAGCATTCCAGTAAACACTATTACAGTAAATGATGCATGTTGCAGCACATGTATAGTATGTTTGTACATTTCCTTATATAAAAAGTGTTTGAGAACTTGCTTGATAATGTAAGCACTGTTATTGTGATCATGTATTTTGTTCTTCCTTCAGGGTTTAATAATTCATGGACTAAAATGAGAAAAGTTGT